>JAVTVY010047951.1:0-23265 GCA_036873755.1 Hanleya hanleyi
TAGATGCATGAAATTTGGTGGAAATGTACTCAGGTGTATATAAAGTGAAACACGATTGGTGACTGCACTATTTTTAGGACGAGACGTTATGGATATACGAGATGGTACCCATGCTAACTCATCGAAATGACAATTGTTTTTTTCAAACATGGCGGCCATAGAACAAAGACAGACTCGAAATTGACTGATAATCGGTTATTTAATACTTATTGAGATGGACGGAAGGCAACGTTTTGTTTGAAGCTAAATTTCAAGAAGTTTGACAATGGTACAATGTCTCCTCTGAGAAGGTTGTCAAAGAAAGTCAATTCACTTGTTTGATGGTCAGATTGTCAATATACACAATGGATCAGGAGCATACATTTTGTGGTCAGATATTATAACGCAATATCTTTATCTATCTGTCATTCAATGCTGGACACACCAGAATAACAATTACAGTGCGCTGTATCCGGTTGTCCCATTTTGATTTTCAGCAATTGAATTTACCAGTAATTATCATGTAAGGTATATTTATCGGGATATTGGTCATTCTGTCACGATACACAAATTCTTCAACACCAGGACGGCTAGACACTCTGCCGATGTTACATGTGTATCTACGTACATTCTGAGAACTATTCGATGAATGACTAGCGGAATTCTGTGTTCCACATGAATTGTATCATCAGTCAATCCTGTCGATGACAGTTACCCGCACAGTAGCAAAAGGAGGTAAGTACATGGCAAACTCGCTTTGAAGCACTTGCCGAGTCCACGGCATGCCTTTTTACAGCCACAGCGAATTAGTTCCTGACACACATTTGATTCTTCAGGCAAAGGTGTCTACCCCTTTTCGCATGGATCCAATGGCCATGGTTTGCATCTCATTTACTTACATCTTGTTATACTCATGTGAACGCTCAGCAAATTATACATTTACACGCATACGTAAATATGCATGTAAATTTTGTGCATGTGTTGAGGCTTATCTTCATTTGAACAGTTTTGGGAAAATGTACTTGCTCACAGCTATATGTTTGGCGGCCATTTTGAAAATGGCGGCCATTTTGAGAGTGTTCACTTTGTTTTCCATCTTGGCTACCAATTGTTATTTTATCGACATGTATCAGAGTACCTCTACACCAAATTTCATATTTCTGTTTTTATTCGAACAACTTTGGCAAAATGTACTTGCTAAACACTATATGTTTGGCCGCCATTTTGGAAATGGCGGCCATTTTGAGAGTATTCCCATTGGTTACCATCTTGGGTACCAATCGTTGTTTGATCGACATGTGCCAGAGCACCTCTACACCAAATTTCATGCTTCTATCAGAATTTGAACAATTCTAGCCAAATTGGGACGAAACGTCTTAGATGCTAAGATAATGACTATCTTAAGCTCATTTCATTTGAGATTTCAATAAACCATGACTTTGACCTCAATAGCATTTCATTCATGCCGATTTGAATACAACATGCCCTTGTCCCTTCCTAAGAAGTAGGCTCTCATTTGCAAATTGTCCGGTAATGAATATAACTGGGCCCTCGCAAAAATATTAATAACGAAAAATCAATAGTATTTTCCCCCTCTGGCAAACAAAAACGTACCTGTAACTTTAGACCGCCAGCAAAGATTAGCGAGAATACAAGGAGTGGGCTAGGCATATAGGTTTGCTGGAATATTACACGTTGTGTAAATCGACAGTTCTCAAGTTTCCTAAATTCCAGAGTTAATCGTCCCCCATACATTTCATCGCGATCTGTTTGGCTATTAGCGGCACGGATTGAGTGTTTACTCGACATTTTACGGGGAAATTGGAGTCGGATTGATTTCTCCAATGGTCGATAAATCTGAGAAGTTTATTGGACCTGTATCGATCTGCTCTATGTACTGTGACGCTGAGTGAGGAAATATTTGTAACCCCGCAGCCATCAACGTCAATCATCCAACATACCCATTTCACAGAGGAAAACATCGTAGACATAGCTGCTTAAGGGGCAAGGCTAGCAAATGGCTCATACAGGATAATAAATAGCTTCCCCTCTGAGTTGTGCAATATTCGACAGGTGTGCTAAAACAGTTTCACGGTCTCCAACACATTGTCTTAAATCAATAGAGCTGAGAAAACTTATGGATTTGTGTTCGGATTATTATTTTTATTTTTTATTTTTTTATTTTGTATTTTTTGCTGGTTTTATTGGCCAGTAAAGTGGAGAGGCATTCACTTTCAGGATTTGTCTATCAATTAGTATGTAAGCTTGATACACAGTAAGACAAGGTACTCCAGATTTGTGCGCTGTACGGTGGAGAAGCTATAGGTTAAGTAGAACGTAGGAGCAAATTTCCAGTTAACCTAGCCTCTCCACCGTACAGCGCACTAATCTGGAGTACGTTGTCACACAGTGTGAAACTGTAGGCCTACTGTTTGCATGTAGGCTATTTAATCTACAAAATGTTTAATACGTGAATGGTGAGGGGAATCATTCCTCAAACAGAACTGTCAATATGTTTCCGCGCAGTCAAAGTAAAAAGTAAATAAAGAAGTATTTAATTAAAAATATTCTACAGAGAGAATATTGCTATTCTTTCTCAATTCCGTATTTGGGAAATGTGAGGCGCTGCAGAAATCGTTTGGTGAGATTGAGACAGAGACCTTCAAGGGGGATAACTCTTAAGTCCTTATACATTTCAATTACGGGGGAAAATCATTTGCGTACACTTCGCCATCCATAAGATGGCTTGCGAATCGTGTGTCTCCATTATCGCGGAGCGATATCCGGTGTTTTACCGGATTCTGTTCGACCTTCATCCGGCGGAGAACAGACTCGAAAACTCTGATAAATTACAGGTTTTCATACATACCCCGGAATCGTCTTTATTTTGTGATAAATCAGACAAACCATCTGGGATAGACATGATCTATTCCGTGATCACTCTCGAAATGGCCGCCATTTCCAAAATGGCGGCAACATATATAACAACCACCTCGCTGGGGGTCTAATAACACCCCAGCCACCAGTCAGATTTTTGGACCGGATTCGGGGCCTTCGCGCACATCGCCGGAAGTGACATCATATATAGTAAAATAGATGTTTAACGAAAATTTTGATTACTTTTCAAGTCTGCATAATACCTCCGTTGACTTAGCGTTAAAAAGAATTATCTGGAGATAATTTTCCCTGTTTATCTGGACAGAGCATATGAAAAGTAGTTCGCTCATGTGCAACACTAAAGGAGTTGTTTGGTCGGATTCAAACTGAACCGTGCGTTGGTTGGTTTCCCCTGTACGTCATAGCAACGTAGTAAAGGTCAACTTCCGCTATTGGAGGCAGGGATGTTATTGGAGCCTGCGAAATGGAGCATGCGCTGTGGGGAGGTTGCATATATAACTGTAAGCAAGTAGATTTTTGCCAAACTGTTCAAATAAAGATAGATGCATGGAATTTGGTGGAAATGTACTCAGGTGTATATAAAGTGAAAAACGATTGGTGAATGCATTATTTGTAGGACGAGACGTTATGGATATACGAGATGGTACCCATGCTATCTCATCGAAATGACAATTGTTTTTTCAAACATGGCGGCCATAGAACAAAGACAGACTCGAAATTGACTGATAATCGGTTATTTAATACTTATTGAGATGGACGGAAGTCAACGTTTTGTTTGAAGCTAAATTTCAAGAAGCTTTACAATGGTACAATGCCTCCTCTGAGAAGGTTGTCAAAGAAAGTCAATTCACTTGTTTGATGGTCAAATTGTCAATATACACAATGGATCAAGAGTATACGTTTTGTCGTCCGATATTATAACGCAATATCTTTATCTATCTGTCATTCAATGCTGGACACACCAGAATAACAATTACAGGTTGTCCCATTTTGATTTTCAGCAATTGAATGTACCAGTAATTATCATGTAAGGTATATTTATCGTAATATTGGTCATTCCGTTACGATACACAAATTCTTCAACACCAGGACGGCTAGACACTCTGCCGATGTTACATGTGTATCTACGTACATTCTGAGAACTATTCGATGAATGACTAGCGGAATTCTGTGTTCCACATAAACTGTTTCATCAGTCAATCCTGTCGATGACAGTTATCCACACAGTAGCCAAAGGAGGTACATGGCAAACTTATGGTGTTCCATTTCGGCCATTTTTGCGTCGCGCGTCGCAGGCGACGGGAAGGGCGACGTCGCCCTTCCCGTCGCGTTCTTATAATGTTAAGAGATAGAACGCGACGCGACGTCGCTCTGTTTAAACGCGACGTCGCTAGCGACGTCGCCCTTCCCGTCGCCTTCCGGTATTTTAGGACAAAATCGATCTGCGCATGCTTAGGGAGCAGCTATTGCGATGTGGATCGTATGGCGAGGCCGTCATTTCATGAATGATCTCTGCCACTATCGATGAAGAAAATGTCAGCGTAAATGAATAATGATTATCCTGCATTATCGTATAGCTTTTAAATGGTGTTAAATAGTAGTCCATGCTTGGAATGATGCCTGTTATGAAGTTATCTCTCGGAAAGTCTGCAACTCGCTGTGTTGTACTGTACAAATTATATCTTCGCTTCCAAAAATATACGCAACCCCCACATCCGTACATCGTCTTGAATTTCTTTATTCCCATTGGATTTACGCGTGTATCTGTCTGTGGCTTTTCTGTGTGCTTTTATGTGTTTGTGTTTTTCAGTTGTTCTTACAGTATACCTCCTTATGTGACCACATTTACCAGGCCGTTGAAAATATCCTTTTATTTACTGCTGTCCAACACTGTATACCGTTACTTAATTTAAAGGAGTACTTACCTTATTTTTAAGTTTGATTATATTTATCAGCAATTGTATTCCAAAACTTATTATATTAAACTTATGTAGAAAGAATGCGAAATAAAAGAAATATTGAATATTTTGTCGCTCGCCGCGACGTGACTGGGCGCCGCCATTGCACCATTGCGTGACGTTTTTAGATGAGCGGAAGTGAGTGTATACTCATCTAAAAACGTCATAACGTCATGGAGATTTAAGGTTTCTCGTGTTGTTCATGCCGATAATTCACACGAAAAGGAATCCAGTGAATACACAAACGTTCCCGTTGATTTTAGTAGTTCAAGTGTAATCATGAAAATGTTTACGAATTTAGAAGCATCGTCGTTCAACTCAAATCACTACACCATTGCAGAGGACGCTCTTTTAGTTTAGCGCTCAACTTCAAATTTTGTCCAAATTCAATCGGGCGAGTCTCAGTTGAAATACTTGCGGACGAAATTCTTCAGCTGGCGGATATAACCTAAACCACTTTCCTTTTAGGAATTAACCTCATGAGATTTGCCACACCAGTTCTTTCCTGGAATTAAAACTCCGACCCAGAGTAAATCAAATGTCCATAGTTGAACGTCCTTGCATCAAGCGTTAGCCCTGACGTTGTCCTGAATGCTGACGTCATCAGTCACGTCATCATACAGGCAACATGGCGGCGCCCACGTCGACCTCAAAGCGCAAACTTGACTTCACAAATTGTAATAAAAATAATAGATTATCGCCCTCTTCGACAGTAAAATAGTTTGTTATATTTCTTTAAGGGTCAGTAGTAGTATAAGAGCAAGCTTACGCGCATTGACCTCAGAAATTTGCATATGACCTCTGTGACGTCACAGTTGGGTCGGCCATGTTGTAAAGCAAGATGGCGGTGTGGTTCGGAAATGTTCGGGTATGTTCGGATATACAGCAGAATTACGCGCATTGACCTCAGAAATTTGCATATGACCTCTGTGACGTCACAGTTGGGTCGGCCATGTTGTAAAGCAAGATGGCGGTGTGGTTCGGGGATGTTCGGGTTGTCGGCCCTGTTGTAAAGCAAGATGGTGGGTGTCGTCCCTGTTGTAAAGCAAGATGGCGGCTTGGTTCGGTGATGTTCGTGTGTGTTCGGTGTGGTTCGGAGCTGTTCGTGTGTGTTCGGGCCTGTTCTGCATGCATCATGTTCTCATGATGAATATAGTTTATAGTCTCTAACTTACGCCAGAATCCCTTGATTTTGGTACATTCTCACTGCAGTGTTATGATAAATGATTGTGTCTATTAATAGCATCACAGTTACACGGCATCATGGCGGTGATTCGGTCTCGGGAAAAAGCTTCCGCGGAGAAAAAGTAGTCCCTAGATAAAATGGTCCGATGGGGTCGAGTGAGGTATCGATGACCTCAGAAATTTGCATATGACCTCTGTGACGTCACAGTTGGGTCGGCCATGTTGTAAAGCAAGATGGCGGTGTGGTTCGGGAATGTTCGGGTTGTCGGCCCTGTTGTAAAGCAAGATGGTGGGTGTCGGCCCTGTTGTAAAGCAAGATGGCGGTGTGGTTCGGGCGTGTTCGGGCGTGTTCGGGTTGTCGGCCCTGTTGTAAAGCAAGATGGTGTTGGGTCGGTCATGTTGTAAAGCAAGATGGCGTCTGTCGGCCCTGTTGTAAAGCAAGATGGCGGGGTTGGTTCGGGAATGTTCGGGAATGGGGTGAAAAAGGTATAAAATGAGGTGATTTTTAGTGAATGGGTTATAATCATTGGACTACTTTGGGGAGTATTTTTTCACTGACCTGATTTGCCTGCCTGTCCAGTTCCAGTTCCTGCCTGACCAGCTCCAGTTCCTGCCTGACCAGTTCCAGCCATCCTGACCAGTTCCAGCCTGCCTGACCAGCTCCAGCTCCTGCCTGACCAGGTCCTGCCTGACCAGTTCCTGCCTTACCTGTAACCCGCCAGCCAGCCATTCTGCTTGCCTATCCGCTTGTATGAGACGAAAAGCATGAGACGTGATTTTTTTTTTTTTTTGCCAGTCATCCAGCCAGCTTGCCTATCCGCTTGTATGAGACGAAAAGCATGAGACGTGGAGAAGATTTTCCCTTGGACCCAGCAGCACCTCCGGTTGAAGTCTTGCCTGAAGACGCGCGTGTGAGGGCATCAGCACCTCCGGTTGAAGTCTTGCATGAAGACGAGCGTGTCAGTGACATGGCCGGTGTGAGTCAGTGCAAAATCGGACAGCGTGAGTGCAAGATAGATTGACCCACTGTATAGAGCTGTGTCAAAACCATTGCCCAAGCATTAAAAATTACCTATTATTTTTCGATAAATCCTTATAATTTTTAGGGCACTATTATAAGACTAACCCATAGTCTACACGTATTTTTTTTAGCCAGCAAAATCAAGACAAACAGAAGAAGAAGATTTGAAGAGGGAAGATGCAAGACAAAACACAACTATTTCGGGATTTTCCGTCAAGTGACGTCACAAGAGTCACCCATCTTGTCGCCTGGTTTCTGAGCTTGCCACTTCCTTTCGAAGCCGGTAGTATCCAAATTATACCAAACCGATGTGTGGTTTATGGACGTTATAGTACAACAGGAGATGGGGTGTCACACCACTTCTTCCCCCAGAGAAGCTTCAACTCGCCGCCTTTGGATTAATTTCGTCAACAAACACAGAAAACATTGGAGAGTTGCGTATGCAGCTGCTCCAGACATTTTTCACATGGCTGCTTCCGGGTGTCGGAACTGGAGAAATCGATGGGGTTTTCAAGTAAGTTAAACTTTTAATTTGACATTATTTGGCCGATATTCAGTATATGAGAGAAATTTGTTGGGAGAACGAATCGGTAGACGTAGAAAACTGAAATGTATATGCGGTGACGAAATATGGGGTCTGCCTGACAGTTAGTTCAATCATGAACGTCGCTCGCATTATGGGCATATTTATGCAAATAAATCTATTCTATTCTATTCTATTCTCATCACTGTTATATGTCTTAATACGAACAGAATAACTAGCAAAATATGCCAGCTTGAAAATAGGGAAGTATAAAAAAATATCCAATGGGATATTTTATCCCAATTGGGATATTTGTCCCAGTTAGTCCTCTTCTTTGATCTGTTGAACCTTCTCGGGCCGTAATTGATTCGATGAATCAAATTAATGCTTTATTCGATGAGATCACTGAAAGAGTCCATATGATATGTGTAAAAGTTGAAAATTGCCTCCCCTCCCCTTTGCCCATTTGTGATTATTGATGTATATGATCGGCTTTCAAGTGATATTCTGGCATCCTAGCTACATTGTTCGATCTAAATACATTTCATAAACATTCCTGCATATTCATAATTTCTATAGATTTCTTAGGGTGTGAATTCTTAGCATTTTATATATAATTTGGTACTGATCATCATTTGAGATGGAAATTGAGGGTAAAACATGGTTAGCATGACTAATCTTCCCCATGGCCCTCTGGGGTTAATAACTATATACATTGGAAAATAATAGTGTCATGATTTGAAATGGAGTTTCCATGTTTTGAATATTCTGTTTATTATTATTTTTCAGAACGTCATCTGGCATTGTGATGAAACAACATGTTTGATATTCGACAAACTTGGTTGATAAATTAGTGTTAGAAGAAACCTCCAGTTGTATATTCTATTTCTCCACATGTACCAGACACCGACCCCATTGCTAAGTTGCCGTCTCAGCTCTAAACTGTTTGCTGGTGAGTTTGTTAAGATGATATGCAAATTGTGTTAAAAGTAATCAGGGGATTATTATCTTTTTGTTGTGAATGCCATTGAGTCTTTGTGGACCAAAAATTACTGAAGTCCTCAATTCGCCTCTGCCACCCAGGATACTTAGCACATCAAGCTGCTTATTTTTTGTCCCTCTGTCCGTCCATCACACCCAAGTTCATGTTGTATAAGAGTGTTTCACTTGATGTTCATGACATGAGACTTAGCCGACTTATTGATCATGCTTCATAGTACATGAATTTGAATATTATTCTTTGTCAAATTTGTGAGGTTCCGTGATCAATTTCATTGTACATGTGCCATTATTTAGTGCTCCTGTATGATAAGAAGTTTCAGATTTCTTGCATATCCCTCCAATTTAGTATTTGATATTCAACAACCTTATTCAAGAGTGACAACATTCCATGCATTTACCATAAAACTTTGTCAGACCACCGGGCTCATAGATTTCATCAAACAAAGCTAAAAAAGTAAAATTATAACAAGCCAGTTGGGCGGGTTAGCTAGTTCCAGAGTTAAATTCAGCCAACCAAGTTCCAAATTCACGGGCTACTGGGTTTGTGAAAATTTCGAGCCCTGTGTATATTCATTTAATCCTCACCGATTTTCTGTTATTTCTGATCCTGTTTTTGCTTGGGACATGAATTTATACAGTGTAACCCCGCTACAACGCTGTTATTGGGAGGCCAATTTGAAGCATCTTAGCGATTTTAAGTCTTATAAAAGGGTTGAAATAATATGCATCTGTTAATTTGGGGAACATGTCAGCACCCACCTTATATCAGAATCAGCGCTATATCGAGGCACCTTATAGTGAGGCTAGACTGTTTTAATACCTTACTGTGACCAATTTTGTTCTGCTTTGTAGGACCCATGATGCTATGGTGGTGGAGTATTGGCAGAAGAAAACCAATATTGGTGCAGTCAAAACTGGTGGATACTCAGTGATGCAACATGTACAATGGTGGACAATCGGTTGTCATACAACATGGCCAATGGCGAGGACAGTGCTGGTTAATCAGTTGTCATGCAGTGACACCAGTGCTGGAGTCATGCAGTGACACCAGTGCTGGACACCCTATTATCATATAACATGCGCAATAGTGAGGGCAGCAGTGGATGATGTCATACAGTGTCGGCAGTGGTGTATCAGTTGTCAACTTGTCATACAACATGGACATACAACAGGGACAATGGTGAGAGCAGTGCTGGATAAGTTATCATACATTGACAAGCAGTGCTCGACGATCGGTTGTCATACAGCATGGACAATGGTGAGATCAGTGGTGATAATCAGAACAGTGTGGGCGGTAGTGAATATTCAGTGGTCATACATTACAGTGATAACAGTACTGGGCAATCAGTTGAAATGTAGAAAATAGTCGAACAATGGTTATCATAAAGTGTGGACAGCCTCAGAGGTGAACAATTTAATTGTTTGTCAACACAACATATGGACATTTACAATGATTGACAATCACCTGCGGCTAGTGTGGACATTGTTTGTAGTGATTGACAACCAGTTTTGAACAAATTGGCAGTGAGTGTAATCTGGTCCTCATTTGTCGTGCAGTGTAGTAACAGTGCATGCATGTCAGTGGAATACAGGTTACATTTGTAGTAGTTGGCTAATTGTTAATGATAGTGCGTACAATGACAATGTTGATAACCGGTAACTTTCAGAATGATCATTTATCTTTTGTAGGCTTCATTAAACAATTTGTTGTTTAAAGTTGTCTTTCAGTTTCAATTACTTGATTGATCCTACATAATTACTGATACCGGTACTACTGATGTATGTTGTAACCAGCCAAGAGCATCCAAATACATCACCCTGTGCAACTGAGCGGCATGCATGTCAGAAGGGGGTCAAATTTGTTCGTTTTGTCACCTTTTTTTGTTTTGAATTACCATTACTCAAGAATAATTCTGTCATTTATGCCAAGCTTCACACTGGACACATTCTCGGGCTACAGCCAAAAAAGACATCAATATTGTCATCATGTGTGTATGCATATGTAATATGTCGATTTCTGTCTTATCATTACCACCATGTCTCAAGAATATGCGAGTACCATATTATGGAACAAAGCTTTTAAAAAATTAGCAAGAGTGGCCTTTAACATATCTCCATAATGTATCCACTCGAAAAACAAAACAGTGTCCTGATTTTCGAATCATGTTGACCTTAACCTCAATCGTATGCAACAGAAATGCCCAAATGTATCCATTCATACACAAATTGTGATTTTAAGCAATTCCTGATTTTGAATTAGCAGTGACCTTGATATTTTGATCTTCACCTAAATTCTTGTACATTACCCATTATCCCCCTTTTGTAGTTGCCCTTAAAATAAGGCTACTCCCTACATAGAAATCTGTTATGGAAGAGTGGAATAGACAATCATTGCCATAACAAAATACATCGATCTGCCATCTTGGCAAACATGTGAAAACGACCCTTATATCCTCCATTTTAGAGAGGCTTTCCTGTCGATCTATGATCTAGTGGTATGTTGGTGGGTGTCTCTGTTCACTCACTGTAGGAGGAGCATTTCCCCTCGAAGCAATTTGTGATTGGAGGGACCACTATCACAGCAGAATAGTTGAGGGTCCAGGGGCTACCTAGGCCCGGAAGCTTCAGGGGCTTACATGGCCAGAGACGCGTTCTATCGTATTTCCGAGCACTAAAACAAGAGATCTTCGCCTGTGTATACTCTATTTATTTTGCCTGTTTTATTGTTTCTCATCATATTTTTTTTCAAATATTCGAAGTCAAGCAATGATGATGTTTGGAAGTATAAATAATTTTAGGTGAAATGTAAAGGTTTTCATATTTCCTTTTCATATTCTTCATGGGCAATTTAATGATTGAAATATCAGCCTAACTACTTCATTTGGTTTTATTTGAAGTATTCTGCCTCCTGGCATGCTTGGTAGCTTTTGAAAGTGCTTCGATGTTGGTATCTCAAGCCATGTCGATTTCAGAGATGAAATCCACATTGTATATCTGGCCTTGTTTAACGCTGGTTTGTGACATTACATCAGACCACACAGCCTTTCGTCAATACTTGTAATGTTCAGTCTCCTGGCGGCTGGTCTGACGTGACATCACAATCAAAGAAAGATACGCGATGACGTTTTGCAAATCTAGGTGTACCAACTTTCAAAAAGATCCTAGCAGACAAGATAATTCAAATAATTCAGGTGGAGTAGATATACTGGTATATCTATCATTATTCAACCTATATTAAATGTGAAGCTGAGAATTTAAAAACTTTGCATTTCACCTTTAAATAATAAATAGCGTTTCAATTGAAATACAAGCGTCATGTCCGTCATTCAATATTCAGCCGTGGTCCATTAAAGAATCTCTGTGTCCATAATCCACATCTTCATTTTATCCAGCCAATGTTTACGTTCCCACTTCGAACCTGCCTTGATTTATCTGACCACCTTCAGTGTTCAAATTCCGAGCTGTACATTTCGCCTATGAATGAGAGACGAAACCAATCAGAACGTACACGTCGATTGAGATTAGAGTAACACCATCCTGTATTAACAGCATCCTTCCTCCTAATATGGTGCCCACTATATAAGTCAGCCAATCAATGACGCTCTTGTGCGACCCATTTCGAATTTCAAATATTTTTGAGGTGAGGGACGTCTCGTGTCCATTCATAAGTTCTTTTTACATTGAAGAGGGCCAGATATATCAAGGTGAGTTCGAAGTGGGAACGTAGAAATTCGCTTGATGAAATGAACACGATAATCCAAAGACCTAATTCATATCACAGCATGAGCACCAAATTCAAGATGAATGTCAATTGTGGCACCATAATGTCGGGTAGATATATTGACTGGTCTTTGATATTAGGGATATTTTCAGGGGTTCAGGAGAATAGTGCTTATTGCTGTTTTGAGGTACATCTAATAGTATGTAGCTAAATAATATATAGCCCTCACGAGTATGAGGGTTATAGGTCGACCCCAGTCCCCTCCAGCGAGGGTTTTATGGTTAACTTAAAAAAATGTACTGCGCGTGCGCGCGCAGACCCCTTGTTATCACGTTCTATTGTTATGACGTTGTTGTTCTGACGTTGAATAAAAGATGAAAAAAACACCAATGATGGGTTTTGACTTTCTCTTTTTTATTTAAGTCAACAAGAATGAGTTACTCTATACAAATAGAATACAGGGTACAAATAGTAGGGGTATGTACACATAGAATAGTAGTGATTAAGGTACAAAAAAAGTTTGTCAGGAGTAGGATTTGAACCTACGACGGGATTGTGCCCACCAGCACTTAGGACTGGCGCCTTAGACCACTCGGCCATCCTGACTTTTACAGTTTTTATAACTCGTGACTCCACAGTTAATGTTCCACATTTTTTTTACAAGTCCAAGTAGGTAGTGCTGACACCGTCGGCCAATACTTTTCGTTTGGGATAAAAGAAAGTAAAGGCGTCTCGTTGCTGGATATAGGTGCGTATGTGATGGTCCACCACGCGAAATCCTCGATTCGTGCCACTCGCACTGGCCTGGCTTTGCAACACGTCCAGGTAAAGAGCTTTGTCGATGTTGGGATCGCGCCGGTTCACTCCTTTGCAGCTAAACTTATTTTCGTCTGCCCCGTAACAGTAATACGTCTTGGAGGAGAGCGCAATCATAGCATCCCCACTCCACTCCAGCTTGAAGAGCCCGGGCGTGCGCTTATCATACTGATAATGGTCACGTCGCGGTAACCACTGGTCCCGTTCCATCTCATACTGGTCCCGTAACTCGGGTTTCACCAGGGACTCCCAATCCGCATTAGAGACGCCCATGTAGGCTGAGTCCGTGTCCATCTCTATGAGTTGCCAGTCTGATGCATTAAAATAGACACCCATAAAGTCATATAGAAACTGCAGCATGCGCAGCTTGGCCACCTGGTATACCATACACCCAATCTGCAGGGGTAAGTTGTAACGGATAGTCTTCTTGGCTGAAGTGATTTCATACGTATCGTCATCGATCACCTGCACCGACCGAAAGAGAGGAGAATTGACCTTTTTGCGGGCTTGAGTAGTATTGCAAATGTTCACGTTCACGTGCTTATCCTGGTTGGTTACCGTTTTGCCATAATAGCCGTTACCCGTGAGCTTCCAACTTTCACCGATGATGGCCTTACTGGAGTCTTGGTCGCCTTGACGTCGGGCAGCCGTCACAATGTCGGCATTCGCCGCAAAACAGGCGTGAGGTACGTACTGTATGACTTGGTGTATTTTCGTAATCTCCAGACCGTGCCGCATATACCACTGCAGCAGCGGAGTGCCCAGCAAGATTTTCTCTGCCCACATACTACCAATTAACATGCGTCTAGGTTGGGGTAAACACTCGTGTTGATCTGCGTAGGCCCCCATGGTGTCGCCAATATCATCTCGACCCACCAGCGTGTTCTTAAAGAGGGGCGGGCACTGGGCGAAGACAGGTTTGAGAGTGTCGGGAACATGCAAATCACATTCGACAAAACCGTACAGGTCCCCCGAACGAATGGCGTCGAACATCTGGGGTAGACTCAGCAGTCGGCGACGACTCAACGGATACTCACGCTCTTTTAAGAAACGCCGTAAATGAGGCAGGGCCTCACACAGGGTGTGAAATTCACACTCCCACATTTCAATCAGATGGTAACCTCTCTCTTTCACATAATCCGCATTCTCCACCACTTCTTTCCGTAATTCCTCACCTGTTTTCCCACGTCGGTGGTTGAAACACCCAGCACTAAAATGGCATCCGTGACCGTGCCAATAGCAACCGTAAAATTGGAATACAGTGGGTGTGTTACCCACCAGGGCAAACCCATCGACGGGGAGGCGACGATCGCCTATGCGCTTCTCTGTGGCGTTGGTCTGGTGTCGTATAGTAATTCCCCGTCGATAGGCTTCCCAATCTATCCACTGGTCGGCGAGATGTTTGGAAGAAGCGCGTTGGGGCGTAAAATGCCGCCCTTCGGCCAACCAACGTGTATAATGTCCACTGGGCATAGGTTGTGCGAGTGACCACAAGTACAACGCATTGGCATCGAAACCGATAATCTTTGCACAAGATTTTCCACCCGGCAGAGTAGTCACGTCCTTCTCGTGATAACGGTGGAATATAAGACTGGGACCACCCACAATGTTCGCCTTTAAACACTCATGCATGTCCGCATCTTTCTGCTGTATCAACGAAAAGTACGTGGGACACGCTTGAAAAAGATGGCGAAGCGCCACACCCGGTAAACTTAAACACTCCTTGAAGATGTCCACATGCATTTCACGACGAAACAGTTGAACCATTTTCTCAGCCGCTTGCAGGAAAGGAACCACATCCAGGTTATTATACCATATGAGGAAATCTCGCATCGTCTCCATGTGTTGATCGTTCCATACCTGCTCTAGTTCACGGTACGCGTCTTCCGAACATTCCACTTGCTTCAAATCGTTAAAGAAGGCCTCCCGCGGTGGCAACTGTGTTTCCGCCAAACGGTCGAGCGTCGATATATACGTGTAAGGGAACCGACCTTTCGTTTGTGCACAGTCATACGCCTTCACCCACTGATCATAACTATAATTAGGCGCCAAATAATTGCGTACATCGAGGAAACGGAGTGATGTGGTAGTCAGGGCCATGTGATTATTAATCTTTTTGATGACCGACTTGATGGTATTCGCCTGGGCCAAATAAGGGTACAAAAACTCCTTCACCATGTTCAAATCATAGCGCCCCGAGTTGAACCCCAGCACCGGTAACTGGCCTAGGTATTGTAAAAAACGCACTTTCAATTTCTCGGCATACGGTTTGGGTAAAGGCACATCATCCTGCATTTGCATGGGCTGCGACCCCGACTCCCACTCCGACTCGGACTCTTCATCATCACTAAACGCTACACCCGGTATAGGAATCCGATCGTCCAGTTGATCCAGTATGTCCTGGAACTTGCACACCAACAATTCCGTACTAGCCGCACTGACTTCCTCTAAATACTCCATCATGCGGGAGATTAACTCATGGACATCCCCGGTAGACACGAAACAGACCGGTGCAGCGTCATAGCCAGGTACGTTGCTGGAAATGCTCACACTGAGGGGAATATGGCGCTGCGTCCACTGTGTTTTGGCTGAAAACAAGTCCATGGGCTCCAATAAGGCCTCAAAATCATAACACGCCCGATAAGGAAAATAACGGTCCGCCTCCGGTATGATGAGACCCTCATCGGCCAGTTCCTCGAAAATAGTAGGCGTATTATGATACACACCACCAGGATAGACGCGCTTCACAGCGTTCGTACAAATCTTCTCGTGTCGATGTAAGTTGGAGGTACGGTGAAACACCCGATGGCATTGTGCGCAACTGTAAGACTGACAATACTGGCTCATATTGTGTATCAACGAAAAATGACTCACGCCATTGTAGTCAAACACATTCACTTTCATGGTAGAAGCGTACCGTTCTGTGGAACGACGAACCAATTCAGCCACCAATATATCGTCCTCCTGTTGTAATCGGTATACAAAGATATTGATGTTGAACAGGGTTTCCACGTCATCCAAATTCTTGAAAGGAACGCCACGGAAGTGCCGCTGATCCATGTCTTGCTGCTGTAAATACTGCTCCCAATAGTCATTGGCCACTCTGTCACAACTCCGAGGGTCACACCCGTCCACATGTACGGCCAAACACCGAAACAAACATTTCCGGTCTTTGTAGGGCCCATGCGTCCCGCTGGTTAATGGATACAAGCCGTATCGATGAAGCAGCCAAGGAGGGAGTAGTACAGGAGCACCGATAGGATGATCTCTCATTTTCGTGACAAAAAATGTGACGTTGGTGACCCTTTCCACAAGCCATTCGGAATTGGGACGTTGCAACTGGGCCCATTGCAATGGATCCAACGTAGTCAATTGTTCGAGCAGTGGCTGCAGGGAAATGTCTTCCGTTATGGTAAACGGCTGGTCAAACACATACGTATTATTACTCGGGTAATAATACCGCAGCTGGTCCGTGTTCTTCTGCCGTAAAATATACCCAAATGTCATATTCAACTTGAACGCTGTCACCTGGTCTCTGAATATGCTCTCAGCGTAAGTAGACAAATAGGTGAAGTCTTCCAGTCGAAAGTTATACAAATCCAATAGACGACGGTCACGGTGAAAACAATGGCGTATGGTAGCCCAGTGTCGTTGATAAAGCTCCCTCACACGCTCGTCTTCAGGCAAAACTTCTACCGGAGGGACTGCTGGGTCAAAGGGAAAATCTTCTCCACGTGTCATGCTTCCAAACACACGGGTCAGGCTGGTTAGAGATGAGACAGGAGCAGGCCGACAGGTTACAAGTCAGGCAGGATGGCTGGAACTGGTCAGGCAGGAACTGGAGCTGGTCAGGCAGGAACTGGAACTGGACAGGCAGGCAAATCAGGTCAGTGAAAAAATACTCCCCAAAGTAGTCCAATGATTATAACCCATTCACTAAAAATCACCTCATTTTATACCTTTTTCACCCCATTCCCGAACATTCCCGAACCAACCCCGCCATCTTGCTTTACAACAGGGCCGACAGACGCCATCTTGCTTTACAACATGACCGACCCAACACCATCTTGCTTTACAACAGGGCCGACAACCCGAACACGCCCGAACACGCCCGAACCACACCGCCATCTTGCTTTACAACAGGGCCGACACCCACCATCTTGCTTTACAACAGGGCCGACAACCCGAACATACCCGAACATTCCCGAACCACACCGCCATCTTGCTTTACAACATGGCCGACCCAACTGTGACGTCACAGAGGTCATATGCAAATTTCTGAGGTCATCGATACCTCACTCGACCCCATCGGACCATTTTATCTAGGGACTACTTTTTCTCCGCGGAAGCTTTTTCCCGAGACCGAATCACCGCCATGATGCCGTGTAACTGTGATGCTATTAATAGACACAATCATTTATCATAACACTGCAGTGAGAATGTACCAAAATCAAGGGATTCTGGCGTAAGTTAGAGACTATAAACTATATTCATCATGAGAACATGATGCATGCAGAACAGGCCCGAACACACACGAACACACACGAACAGCTCCGAACCACACCGAACACACACGAACATCACCGAACCAAGCCGCCATCTTGCTTTACAACAGGGACGACACCCACCATCTTGCTTTACAACAGGGCCGACAACCCGAACATACCCGAACATCCCCGAACCACACCGCCATCTTGCTTTACAACATGGCCGACCCAACTGTGACGTCACAGAGGTCATATGCAAATTTCTGAGGTCAATGCGCGTAATTCTGCTGTATATCCGAACATACCCGAACATTTCCGAACCACACCGCCATCTTGCTTTACAACATGGCCGACCCAACTGTGACGTCACAGAGGTCATATGCAAATTTCTGAGGTCAATGCGCGTAAGCTTGCTCTTATACTACTACTGGGGGTCTATGGGAGGAGATAAACTAAAGATTGATATTTAACATTTATACTGACTCAGCCAAGGTCAACAGAAATGCGCTTTATTTTGAATCTTATATTGTTGTTAGCCATTGTATTACCTGTATTTCAGTTTATAGAGGTTATGGTTCGAAAACAGATCTATCAAAAAGAGACTAGAACTGAAACATATGGCAAAAAAAAAACAAAAAAAAAAACGTATGAAAGTGTTTGCAATTTTTGAATGTAGCGTCTTACACTTTTCAAAACTTTGAGGTTTTGTCTATTTGCAGTCAATACAAATATTCTTATCTGTGTTTTCTTTTAATACATCATTCACAATATTATTTGGGTCTGGAAATATCATAGGCCGCTCTGATATACTCATATGGCCGTAAGGCGTTTACGATCGTGTTTTCTTGGAATTCAATAACTGCTTATCGATAAGAATTAATTTCCTGCCATTATAATAGGCATCTAAACTGGATTTGGAGGCACAGTAACCGCCATATTGAATTTATCCACGGACTTTGCTTTTGATTTGAGATACCAATATCCTGATAATTACCCATTGAAACCCATAGGCGTATTTTTGAAATCTTGGTTGACAGTATCACTAAAGAACATCAGAATGAGTATAATAGATGCAGTAAACCTGACATAGGAAACCCATCGGCCTATTTTTGAAATCTTGGTTGACCGTTCTTCTCGGTTCTTTAGAATATTTGGTTCTACATGGAACCAGATTTGGTTCTTGGAACCCAGTTTGGTTCTTTGTATATTGTGTTGTGACTTTGATTTTGTACGTTACTTTGGTTCCACCTGTGTATCAGACAAAAAAAAAAACCTGGTTCCACGTAATTTCCATTTGTAGAACAAAATATGTTAAAGAACCAAGACCTATCAGAAGGTAACTCTTGATCGTATGACCCATCAGAATATTACCATTTGTAATGCATCTCACAGACCCGTTACAAATGTCAGTTTTGTATATCACTTAAAATTTGTTATAATAACATTCGTGAAAATCCTTAAAATTCTGGAGCTGTGTAGTTTAAGTGCACATTAAAACCGTAATGGTACTAACGGTCACCGATTCCCAGTGATTTGAGGAAAGAGGATTTCTTTGGATTAACGATAATCTTTGACTTTCTAAATCCCTTTTCAATATTCCACAACAGTTTAACGTCAAATAAGATGGATAATCCAGGGCAAGTTCAAACGTAAATGTTTTGGTAGTGTAGCGAGTTTGTTAGGAAATAAAATCTCTACGCTGTGATCTCGAATACGAAGTAACCAAACATCCGGGGGGTCTTTTGTTCGGGGTAACTCGCCACGGGCCGGCGAGTTCCGACTCGTAATACTTCTGCTGTTATAAAACCTTGGGCGAAATTATTATCGTCACACATCTGTCTTTACCTCAAGCAGAAATAGTCGGAAGGACATTGGGAGTCTTTACTTTAAAGCGTTTACTACACGTTTTACTATATCACCACGATGGCAGATTCACGAAAATCCGGCAGTTTTGCTCCCGTCATCGGTAGCCGCCATACGACGGTGATTTCTCGGACCCCAGCCAACACGCTCAGCTCAGCTCCTCCAGGACGTCAGTCACTACGTCAGTCGCACGCAGGCCCCGGTAACATTCCCGTCCAGTCAGGCGTCTACGCTAACGTCACCGGCCAGGGCGTCAACGGGATGAAAGAATCCCGCGAAAAGGAAAAGAAGGACATGCGGGGGCTGAACGAGCGGTTTGCCACCTACATCGAGAAGGTCCGTTTTCTTGAGGCCCAGAACAAAGCTCTCCAAGGTGAACTAAACACTATGAAGAACAGCAAGGAATACAATCCGGCCAAAATAAAGGACATGTACGAAGTAGAGCTGGAACAAGCTAGAGTAATTATAGATGAACTGTCCAAACAAAAAGCATCCTTCGATGTAAAAATGGTGGGATTGGAGGACCAGTTGACTCATGAAAAGGGTCAAACTGATGTGGAGGCCAAATTAGCCGAGGATTTTAAACAGAAATACGACAAAGTCTTGGGACAACTTGGCCAGGCTATGGGCGAATTAGCGGCCTCGAGAGAGCGATGTGCGAGCAACGGCGACGAAATTATGGCCCTGAAAGACAATATTAAACGAATCCAAGACGACAACATGCGGCTGCGAGCTGACCTCGACAACGAGACCACGGAACACATCAACATGTCCAATAAAAACCAATCGCTGGAAGAAGAGTTGGCTTTTGTCACTTCCGTGTACGAGCAGGAGATCCGGGACCTTCAAGTGCTGGCTAACCGGGACAACAGTAACGAAATGAGGGAATATTGGAAAGGCGAGTTGTCGAAGGCGATTCGAGAAATACAGACGGAGTACGATAGCCGACTCGAGCAAATGCGATCGGATCTGGACTCTAAATACAACAACCAGATACGGGAAATTAGAGTGGGGACATGCAACCAAGCTCCTCCCGCAGATTCTGGGTTCGCTAAAGAAGAGGCGAAGAGATTTAAAACCAAAGTAATGGATCTGACGTCTCAAATCTCCGAACTGCAGGCGAGAAATGCTTTCTTGGAGTCTCGTGTAAAATCTCTTACTCGTGAACTCGAGGAGAAGGAACAGATGTTTGATACTGAATCGGACAGACTGAACGGCGAAATTGGAAACCTGCAGACAGAACTCGAGACGGTACTCCGAGAACTGCAAGCCTTAATGGACGCCAAACTGACCATGGAGTTGGAGATGGGCGCCTACAAAAAGATGCTGGAAGTTGAAGAAGGACGACTGCATGAACAGGACCGATCACAGGCCAGAGCGAAAGCCAAGTCCATGGGAGAAGACGATGTGACAGATGGCCCAATCTTCCCCACCAAATGTACCGTGGAGAATGCCGAGAGCAAGGGCCGTGTTACGGTTCACAGGTCGGCTAAAGGGGTGATATCCTTCGCTGAGTCCTCTTCTGACGGGAGATACATAGTTGTGGAGAACACCAGCATCGGATCCAATGGCAAATCTCAGTCATTGGGCGGTTGGAGAATCAAGAGAGTGTTGGCGGACAGCAACTACGTTGAGTACTTCTTCGATGAGTTTGAGCTAACTCCTGGAAGCAGCGTCAAGATTTGGTGTGAGGGATCGCAAGCCCAGAAAGGCCCGGGTGATCTGGTGGCGAACTTTTTCACATGGGGAACCGGAAGCAACACAACCTACTTATATGACAATGCTGCCGCGGAAAAGGCATCCATTGTTCAGAAATTCGTCATTTAATCGAAATTTTTGGAGAAAAAACGAACTCTGACAATTAGACATTATAACGATGCGACGACCAGGAGTAAGAAATTACTTCAAATCCATTATAAGTGTCGACCTTCTATCAGTTTTGAGGAAAAGTCACGATTACTCTCGACATTCAGCTCATGTTCTTTTCGCAATACCATATACTGATAGTTCTAAACTGGAATTTGAAATGTCGGCAAATGTCATCGTTTCTCCACGAATAACCGGGAGTAATTCAACATATGTTATGATCAGATTAATAATTACATCCTCTCAGACAAGATTGCAGCTTATTTAGAAACAATGGGACAAGTTTGCTTTCTGGAGCAGTTGAGTTGGCGAAAGTTTTGTGGAACGTAGGCCTATATATGGGTAAGCGTTACAGTGATTGGATTCCAGAAAGTTCTGTATACCTGTGACATGCGCATTACTAACTGTCCAGTCAGATTTTGTGATTTCCACTTCCGATCTGTCGATTTTGGGCCAGTTAACCAGTCGAATGAGCGGCTTATCTTCTAGACCTATCGTGAAAGCATCCCAATTCGTTTCTCAGGACTTGTAAAACAATATATTGAGAAATGTAAATGGAGTGGGTAAAACGGCCCAACGTATCACTAAGGTGACGTGTATAGCTCTTTACATCGACATGTCAAGGAGATCCAATATGGGCATTTGCGAATCTTTTCTTCAAGATGTTCTTTCGTTAATTTCGTAATGCTGTAGAATTTTAATTTATTTTTTAATTTTATATTTTAAGTCAACCATTGTTCTAGTTATGATAGTTTGAACTTTATATAGGATACATACCTCTTCGATACCCAGCTAGATGGTTTCTATATTCAGACCTGATTATCATATCCACCATTATCGATAGCTTCAATTTCAGTATTATTATCTTTTCATTATTTTATTATTTCGCATTTTATATCAAATGATTACAAAGCTTTCATATTTCACTATTCAATGTCATTCATATATCTGAATGTCTTTGCTTGTATAATAAGATGAGATCATTTTGTAAGAGATGCGTCCACTTCCATTTCATCCAGTTAATAATAAAATTCGATAATTTAAATTTTGATTTTGTGTTGAATGTGTTCATACGATCCAATCTATAGGTAAACCAAGATGGTAAATCAGCGTGTGAATTACTGTGGGCGTGATTTCAACAAGCTAGCCACCTGATTGGCTAACAAATATAGTTTCAAATTCGCATGGGATTTATATAGGGCTGAATTCAGATATAATATTCCGTGATATTACATCTGAGTTTACTGAGATTGCATGCGATCACGCACGAAAATACCATATGGAATCTGCCAATATGGTCTATTATAAATTATTTCACGCAGTCTAATTTAATCCGGAATGTAGTTGCAATTAAATGATTTTGTTGAAAAGAAAATATTTTTACTCGTATGGATAATATTCCCAACGCTATGTACTCATCACGACTTATGACGCCTATATAATCTTTCAACTTAAATCTGGAAGGAAACGAAAAATTCGTATCTGATTTTGATGGGGCCATTTTGGAGTCCATTTGTGCAATCTTAATAAATTAAAATCCTATATGCTTCTCTATCGTATGGTCGCTACCATACGATAGAGAAGCATATAGGATTTTAATTTATTAAGATTGCCATTTGTGTATCTCTATAGATGCAGGAAATCATCGATAAATAAAAAATAAAAAAAAGAAATAAAAAAAAGACGGCCGTGCGGTCCTAGCTCAGAAAGTTGTATTTTCCCTGTTTTCGCCTATTTATCTCTTCAAGGCACACCAAAGTAATTTGTTTTGCCCGAAAGAATGTTTCTCTGTCATACTTATCAGTTGTTGATGGAGAAAGAAGAAGAAGAAGAAAAAAAAAAATAATAATAAAAAAGAAAGAAAGAGAAAAAAAAACCACGAAAAAATTCTTTTTCTGGTTAAGCATGCTTCCTAGCCCCCAGGGGTAGCACACAGTTATAGCCCC
>JAVTVY010047952.1:0-22516 GCA_036873755.1 Hanleya hanleyi
TATCTCCTCCCCCATCCCGACTCAAACACCAACTGATGTTTTAGGGCAAATACTCTTACAATAGCAGTTCGGAGAATTTTCTATTGACCGGCAATTAGAAGCGATAGTAGATCATGTAATGCTCGTGTACTACAGTAGGTCGTTTATAGTGTTCTTGACGAAAATTGTTCGAATAACACTTCACTCTAGTGTATCGTACTAAGTCATAACTTTGAAGAAATATAGGACATACGCTTAGGATTAATGTATTTTATTGGGACCATACATTATATTCACTACAAATTAGTGTTCCGAGTATGCTGTAAACATATTATATGATTTGCACTCATTTTTTTATGAATTTTCAAATGGTCGATCACTGGTCGTGATACTGGCGTGGTATATCGGTGATATTCGTGCAGTATGGCAGTGAGAACATGTATCTAATGCAATTAGACTAAATAGTTTGTACTGGCAAACACTGCTATAAATTAAAAGTAGTCGACCGCTGATCTCCTCCGTAGCACGTGGAAACATATCCATGTCACGTACGATTCGACTCTATCATTCTACTTAGTCATGGCCTTTTTGCACTTGGTTATAGGCATACGCACGGGGCCATTGCTCCGCGGAATGTTTATTCCACGCGTTTACGATTCATGTGACTCTCGCGTGAAATAGGTGTGGTAAACTGCCCCCAAAAATGTTGCATTTGGGTTGAAGTTATGACATTCCCATACATTGTAATTCATCTTCGAACTGCAACGCTGAAACTTTATAAATTATACCAGTATATACAATTCCACCCGGTAATGCGATGTTCATTTTATTGGCTGAGTTAATGGCGTCACAGTGACATCCCATTTGTTTGGGAGGTATTCAATAGCCGATTTTTCATGCAGATTTCTGTTTTTGTTTGTGTTATTTTTCGTTTTTTGCATTTCTTGACTTTCACTAAGAAATAAGATACAGATACAATTATTCGGAGCAAATTAATTAATTTCGTGCGCCTTCAGGAGAGAAAAAACAACAAAAAAACATCAAAAACAAAAAAGACCACAATTACAAAAATAAAATATTCATTCTGGTACTGTTTATGTTACAAAGTGAAATTTTATATCAGGTGCGGTTTAAGAGTCAAAAGGAAATATTTGCGCGTGGAAAAAAATTTTGTCACCAAGCATAAAATACATTATCTTGTATGATCAGAGTATTTTAAGGCACTGATGGGTATTACGGTTCTTGTACACCAACATCTTGAGGCCGTGTATATTTTGTGCAAAATCGTTGCTTACGGAGTGAAAATTTCTCGCGTTAAATATATTAATATTACCTGTAATTGAAAAGATCTATGCCTAAGTGGCTTGAGCCTTAGCTAGGAAATGAGATTCTTCTGTCATCTATCCGATAATTTCATAGCAAGAAAGTTATCATACTATCAATTAGATCAAATGGCATCGACCTGACACTAAAAGCCACAGACACTCATGATCAGTCGCAAAGTGAGGAAGAACATCGACCTGACACTAAAAGCCACAGACACTCATGATCAGTCGCAAAGTGAGGAAGAACATCGACCTGACACTAAAAGCCACAGACATTCATGATCAGTCGCAAAGTGAGGAAGAACATCGACCTGACACTAAAAGCCACAGCACTCATGATCAGTCGCAAAGTGAGGAAGAACATCGACCTGACACTAAAAGCCACAGACACTCATGATCAGTCGCAAAGTGAGGAAGAACATCGACCTGACACTAAAAGCCACAGACATTCATGATCAGTCGCAAAGTGAGGAAGAACATCGACCTGACACTAAAAGCCACAGACACTCATGATCAGTCGCAAAGTGAGGAAGAACATCGACCTGACACTAAAAGCCACAGACACTCATGATCAGTCGCAAAGTGAGGAAGAACATCGACCTGACACTAAAAGCCACAGACACTCATGATCAGTCGCAAAGTGAGGAAGAATATCGACCTGACACTAAAAGCCACAGACACTCATGATCAGTCGCAAAGTGAGGAAGAACATCGACCTGACACTAAAAGCCACAGACACTCATGATCAGTCGCAAAGTGAGGAAGAACATCGACCTGACACTAAAAGCCACAGACATTCATGATCAGTCGCAAAGTGAGGAAGAACATCGACCTGACACTAAAAGCCACAGACACTCATGATCAGTCGCAAAGTGAGGAAGAACATCGACCTGACACTAAAAGCCACAGACACTCATGATCAGTCGCAAAGTGAGGAAGAACATCGACCTGACACTAAAAGCCACAGACACTCATGATCAGTCGCAAAGTGAGGAAGAACATCGACAGATTGATGAGACTTTCTCTGTCCTTCATGGTGATAGATATTACAATAACATATAGGTGAATCAAACATTGCTTTTCTGTCATGACAACAGCAAAAGGTGTTAAAAGCGGAGTTTGGATATGGAGCGAGGGAGCATGGCTGGGAAGGAGCAAGATTGCGAGGGAGGGAGAGAGATTACTAGGAAGCGACATTCCAAGGGAGCGAGGTTGCAAGGTCGCACTGTCGCTCCATCGCAATCTCGCTCCATCGCAATCTTGCTTCATCGCTTTTCATTCTCCAGTCGAAATCTTGCAATCTCGATCTCTCGCCCTATAAAAAAGGAAAGCGTGAACGCTAGAGGGCGAGATGGCCTTATTCGATTTTCATATCTTTCCCACAGGGCGCGAGAGAGCAAAGTAATTACAATACATACTCATTGATAGGTAGGTATGCATCCGATCCGGGCACGTTAGTTGTCCAGACCGTGGGTGAGCCAAAGGCTGCAACAAAATTGTGTTGTCCCTGGCCGCCCTCAGGGCCGTACCAATCCAGCTTGGTGTCCCCAACCCTCCAGCTATTGTACTTCTCAAAGTGGGCCGACGATCCAATATCATTATACTTTATAGATATGGCGCATGCGCTGGTTGTGGCATCAGAGGTACACCCTAATATAATAAGTACAAATATGATATCCCTACGTGTACAAATCAGAGACATTTTACTTTAGAGTAGAGCCATCCAAGGTATTTTTTGTCTATTCAAAGTACCACAAGTATGATGAGATTCCAGTATTTTTCTTATAATTTGTCTCCGGGTTTGGATCTCGTAAGAGTTCTGTCTGAGCATTTCACGCCGTTAAGATTGGACGTAATATGTCGGAACCCATGATTACAAATATTTCTTTACATTCACAAAAATAGGTGTATGAGAGATTTTTCTTCTTCGTGAGATATATGTTTTAGTTTAGATTTTAATTACGCCAATGGATCAATCATATATTATTATGATGTATTATCATATTGTATCACTGTAGATCCGGTCAATGCAACTAAGCACCGCTTTTGTACTAGTATATCAAAAATGACTAAAACCAATATTTAAGCGGTGTCTTGACAAGTTGCAGGCCTATGCAAACTAACAATATAACATCAATATGTGATAAACGTGTTGCGTTTCTTTCGAGCCAATACTCATCCTATGTGGCCATCGAAGGAGGTGCGATCATCCTATTTGGTCAGAGTCCCCGATCGTTGACCATACAATCAAATCCGTCTACAGCAAAGGTAGCCACGGAACTGATTCTGGCAAGGTACGAGTCTGATGGTGTCTAGAGAAGCGAAAATGAGTCACCTCCGATGATCTTCAGAGGAGCAAGAACGGGTTGCCTTCGATAATTGCCAGAGGAGCAAAAGGAACGCACCCCAGACAAGTCCTACCTGGCTTCCTGTCATGGTCAATCCCTCCGGCCAGAAAGAGATCTTGATTCATCTCCGTGGCCTTCTTTATCAGGACCACAGTTCGCTGGTAGTTCGGATCACCCCCACCGCCATCACCTCCATCACCACCGTCACCGCCATCACCGCCACCGCCGATCATTGAACCTATTTGATGAAAACAGTTTCAATACATGTGCATGAATACAGGATTTGATACGTTTATAATATACATGAGTCCATATACATATTCCCTTCCCGTCCTACATTTTCAAGACATGGTGTGTGTGAGAGACAGCCTTAACCCTTCAGCCAATTGTATAAATTGTCTAAACGAGCGTCACATCCGACAATAGGTAGCCCGTCAGCCGTGGTCATTAAACGTCGCTCGTGAACAATTCCTAAAACAATATTGAACATTAAACTCCGATTACCCAGAGTATCCATACATTTCTGAAAAACACATGTTAGTTTCTTGGAAGAAACAGCCTTCAGTGACGCTGACAAGACATCACGATCTTCCTGTCAGGAAATCTGTAACATAAATCTGTATTCTGTAAACGCGTAATGACAGATCATCAGGTTTAATATGAGATAAATGGGGCCATGAACCCAGGAAAGAATTGAATCAGACTGAGCAGAATGAAGCACGCAATTCAGGATGAATTTCGTTTTGTGACAGTTATGTTTCATACTTACCAACATGAAAAGCGATAACTGGATCGGCAGCTGAGTTCGAAATGGAAATATGGACTCTACCGGACGAGTCGACGTCGACAGTGGTTCCCGTGCAAGAGTCTTGTTCGAGGTTACCGGAAATGACGTCACAGTACTTCCCTGGGGAAAGATCTGTCTGTAGAGTGGCATCCAGATTATGGTTGTCGTTGTTGATGGCAATGAATCCTTTATTTCCTCTCGAAAAGGCTATCTGGTTCATTCCGTTGTCCCACCAATGAGTGATTCCTTGACCATTGACTGCGTTCCTGAAGGCCACCATGTTTGTTATTTGGCGCCACCTATGTTCGCACATCCAACCACCACCGCACGTGCCGTCAGGGTTAATCGGTACGTTATTAGTGGTTCCATCTCCCTGAGACGGAGGTCCGAGCCAATCATTCTTGTCCTGTCCACCTTGGAAATCCCGCTCCCAATAATAGCTGCTCATCAGACGAACGAATCCGTAGGGATGGGCCAACATAAATGCGTTGGCTATTTTGTAGAGTTTGTCGTCGAAGAATGTAATGATACTGGCTCCCCCGGCGCCGTGGCCTCGTTGGTTGTCGTGATTGTCTACAAACACCACGGCGTCGTTCGTGTGGACCATTCCCCATTCGGAGCCAAAGTTCTTAAGATGTTTCAGCTGGGTTTGACCGCGAAATGCTTCACCTATGTACTTGCTGAACTTGAACTCGGTGACTCGGGCGATACCGGTATATTCGCCGATAGAAATGGCTTCTCCTCCTAGATCGATCACTTCTTGGAATATAAATGGTCTTGCGCCGGATGGGAAATGCGCCGTGTTCAAGTTGTTCAGGCGAGCGAGTATTACTTGGAGATCATTGGGCCACATATGCTTGGCGGCATCAAATCTATAACCGGCAACGCCAATGTTGATCAAGTTGTTCAAAAAATCAACAACTTTCCCTCTCACGTACTCTTTGGCCAGAGCAAGATCGGCTAATCCCACCAGACGACAGTTCCGGACCTGGTTGGCGTCGTTGTAGTTGTGGATGGTGCAGTCGGAAGTGCCGCATATGCCGCAATCGTTGAAGTCCAACAACCCGAAAGGAACGCCTGGAAAACTGAGGATGTGCCCAGCTGAATCGAACCAGGATCCGGACGATCCATGTCCAGATTGTCCGACCCCGGCCATGTGGTTGATCACGCCATCTACGTAGATTCTGCAATTAGGTATAGCGATTCATTATATCTGTTCTTTCACAGCGTTGCACACATCTAGACTTTTCGCAAATTTAATTATAACCTGGTTCTATGCAAAAAGTGTCTCAATGCAAGCAATCATCATATACTGGTGTCTTGTGATCTCCAAGCAAATACAGTGACTGGACTGATATTCGATCGATAGTAAAACTTACAATCAAATGCCAAAACTTTTTCCCGTTGTATAATTAATAGCGCTACCTCTTGACAACACACCCGTTTCTATATTTTATGCAGCAAGAAAATACAAAATTTGCGGTAGAAAAGAAATACTTCATTAATAAACTATAAATTCATTTCTGGCATATTTGGAAGCTGACGCAATCCCACCAGCTGTTTTGAACCAGGACTCGAGTTGAACAGACCCTGGAGGAACACTGTAGCAGGAGGACTGAGCGCCTCTGGAACTGCGCCGGGTCTGACACAACTGCATGAGTGTGTTGCCTTTTTTTGTCCGCTCGACTCGAAAGTTTTGCCCGGATTGAACGTCAAGGGCAACTGCATAGGTTCGCGGATAAGTGTGTTTGGGGATCCAAAAGGGAAGGCTTGTCCATGCTGACGACAGGATGGACGTTATATGTGCCAAGCTGGTATGAGTAGGACAGATCCTCTCCGAAGCGATATATGGCGGATGTTAAGGGAGAAGGGTAGATGATCTGACGCAGACCTAAGCTGCAGGTAGAATGGTTGATTGAAGAACGTTTAATATTAATAATGGGGAGCTTGTCCGAATTATAAAAGGATAAGCATGCGCCTTGCAGCAAAATAAGCACACAGCTTACAACTGGAATGTACCTAGCCAGAAGTATGCAGATTCAACAACCTTCTGAGAAGGTTCTTGAAGTTTGAAAATTGAAAAGGTTCCAAAGGGTAGTCACTGTGCATTTGTCGAAAATGCTACCTATAGGCTACGCGGAGATCCGTTCAGTATCAGGCAATGATCATGTCGATATAGGAATATCCGATTATACGCCTATGACTTGTTACATTTGCCGCCCTGAGCATGTGACGTTGTTAGCTGCAGAACTGTGTGATGGAGGGTAAAGTGGACCTGCTTATGAGCAGGACCGTTCTGACTGGTGTGGTCGCGACAAATCGTTAGGGTCCACTAAAGTTTAATGAAGACCGTGATCATTTCGGAATTGGCAAATGAGGATGAGCTATCTTCTCCGTTTGAATATTGAAAACTACTAGTCCTCTAACCTGACATTGGCGTTGTTACAGCGCTGTACCATGTTGATAAACTCGCCCTCCGTCCCACTGCGACTGTCCATCTTGTAACTGACCGGTTGATATCTCTCCCACCATGGCCGATGAGGACTTGTCACAATTATGTGCTCGTTAGGAGGTGAGACCTGATACAAAGAAAAGGATAAGAAACAGTCGGAATCTCATGCACCATGAAGCCGATATAGTGTGACCAGAATATATAGTTACTGGTTGGTGCATTGTTTAAAAACTCGAAACTTTGACAGAGCAATGTATAGTTCTGCCGAACCTAATGGATTATTGAGATTTGATCGACAATCAAAGGATGGCACGCATACATCACATCACGTGAAACAATGTTGAAACGGCTGGATTATGAATGACGGACTAGACGCTTGTAATTTCGATGTTTTTGGGTGGAATGCAGTCAGAAACTCGGCCTGTAGGGTTATGTGACTTCTTGTCAGTATCCGGCATTTACTCCACCACCAGAAATTTCCATTTCCTAATTCAAATAGTCTGCCATTTCAGACACAATCATGCCATTAATGTATGCAATTTCCTGGGAACGTAAGCCGAAGGTGGAGCGATTCACCAGGGGGAAAAGGAAGACGGTAATCGTTTGAATTTAAATAAACTATTTGCGATCACGATAGTACTATATAAAAACCCGATTCCTTATGATTGACCTACTTATTTGTTCCCCCGGGTAAAATTTAAGGGGTACTTGGTCACGTGACGTCATCGATGACATCACAGAGCTCTCGTCCAATCAACAGCCGTCCAAGGTCATTTTCGGGTCCAAGGTCAAAAATAGTTCTTTGACCTTTGTATTCCTCCGCGGTGATGCGGTCTAGTGGTCATGCGGTCTGCCTCCGCGGGCAGAAAGTAGCCCCACGGAATGTACACCCTGACTGGGGGGTTTCCCCCGGCCGCAGCGCGCTACATAGAACTTATAGTAATAAACTTAATCTATACGTGTTGGACGACTCTTCACTCACCGTTTTCCTTTACACGCACCTCAATGAAATGCCCGCTCCAAACCATGTGAAAACTGAAGCCCAGAACAGGGGTGCCTTATCAAAGGCGGTTGGTACCCATAAAATTGAATTGAATTATTGAACCTATATACAACAGTTAATTCGTTAGTCCGGTGCAATATCATCAGTACTCATAGAACATATAACTGTCTTATCAAAGGCGTTTGCTATCCATAAAAATTGAATTATAGAACAGTTCGTTAGTCCAGTGGAATATTCGCAGTGTTCGTATTTATCACTCTAAATGTCAAGATAGGTTGTAGTCACACCATCGGGCAGGACTTTGCGCTTGGGATAGAAGTATGTGAAGGCTTCCCGGTCCTGGGTATACGAGCGCATCTGGTGGTCGATGATACGGAAACCTTTGTTGGTGCCACTCGCACTGGCCTGGCTCTGGAGGACATTCAGGTACAGGGCCTTGTTGATGTTGGAGTCGCGTCGACTCACCCCCTTACAACTGAATTTATTGTCATCACCGTCACAAAAGTAAGTTTTCGAACACAGGGCGATCATGGCATCACCGCTCCACTCTAGTTTAAACAGGCCGGGCGTCCGCTTGTCGTAGGTGTAGTGGTCGCGTCGGGGTAGCCACTGGTCCCGTTCCGCCTCATATTGTGCACGTAATTCTGGTTTGACGAGTGACTCCCAGTCCGGGCTGGAAACGGCCATGTATGCTGAGTCGGTGTCCATTTCTATCAATTGCCAGTCTGATTGGTGGAAATACACGCCCATGAAATCGTATATGAATTCCAGCATTCGCAGTTTGGCCAGCTGGTACACCATACATCCTATTTGGAGCGGCAGGTTATAGGTGATGGTCTTTTTGGCTGACGTCACTTCGTAGGTGGTGTCGTCAATCATCTCCATGTGTCGGTATAGTGGCGAATTCACGCGTTTGCGGGCTTGTTTCGTGGTACAAATGTTCACGGTCACGTGACGGTCCTGGTTCGTTACCGTTTTTCCATATCCGCTGTTCCCAAGTAATTTCATCGTTTCCCCGATGATGGCTTTACTGGGGTCGGCGTCTCCTTGGCGACGGGCGGTAGTCACGTCGTTCGCGAACTTCTCAAAACAAGCCTGGGGGGTGAATTCTATGACTTGGTATATTTTTCTAATTTCCAGTCCGTGCCTCATATACCACTGAAGCAGAGGGGTACCGAGCAAGATTTTTCGCCAAACATGCTGCCGATCAACATACGCCGTGGTCGCGTTAGATAGTCGTGTTCTTCAGCGTATGCGCGCATATGGGCTCCGATATCATCTCGACTCACCTCGGTGTTTTTGAAGATGGGCGGACATTCGCCAAACGTGTCTTTCAAGTGGTCAGGGACGTGCAGATCACATTCCACGAATCCATAGAGGTCTCCCGTCTCAACAGTGCGTAGGATGTCGGTCATGGTGATAACAGTCCGATAATCCAGTAGTCGGTCGTGAGCGTGTAAGAACGAGTATAACTCAGGTTGACGACGTTGCATGTGGTGGAATTCACATTCCCATAGCTGTTCATAGGCATAGCCCAGTCCACAAATGTAATCTCGATTCTGCTGTACTTCTTCACGTAAGGCGGTCGGGGTCAGTCCACGGCGTTCGTTATAGCGCCCTCCCGCGGACGAACACTCATGACCGTGCCAATAACAGCCGTGAAATTGAAACACGGTCGGTACTGTATTGATGATAGCAAAGCCGTCCACGGGAAGGCGCCGATCTCCAATTCGCTTTTCCGTGTGGTTGGCTTGGTGACGGATAGTGACGCCTCGTCGCTGACTTTCCCAATCCAGCCATTGTTCTGCTTGATGTTTCGTAGATCGTTGAGCTCTGAATTCTCCACCCTCAGGGAGCCACCGCGTATAATGACCGGCCGGCATAGGTTTACTCAAACACGATAGGTAGAGGGCATTGGCGTTGCCAGCTATTATTTTCTCACACAATTTTTCTCCTCGGATATGGGTCAGTTGTTTCTCATGGTACCGATGGAATATAATACTGGGGCCGCCTACGATATTTCCCTTCAAACAGTCAAACATGTCGGCGTCTTTCTGATCGACGAGAGCGAAGAACGTGGGTAAATCCTGGAACAGATACCGCAGGGTCAGACCGGGGATGCTAACACAGTCTTTGAATACGTCGACACCCATATCTCGGTAGAAGGCGGATATTTTTTCGGTAGCTTCCAGAAAAGGGATGACATCCAAATTGTTGTAATAGACGAGAAAATCCCGGAGAGTTTGCATTCCTTCATGGACCCACACCTGTTGCAGTTCGGTATACAGGGTGGTAGATAATGCTTCTCCTTTGAGATCGTTGTAAAAGGCCTCCTGGGGTGGTAACTGGGTTTCGTCCAGACGCTCGAGACTCGTCATGTAGTTGTAGGGAAAGCAACTTTTCCTCTCCGCGCAGTCGTATGCTTTCACCCACTGTTCATAGCTGTAATTCGGCGCCAGGTAATTCCGTACATCTAAGAATCGGAGTGAAGTTGTGGATAGAGCGACGTGGTTGTTTGTCTTCTTAATAATGAATTTCACATTCCCAGCTTTAGCGAGGTACGGGTACAAGAATTCTTTGATTAAGTTCAAATCATATCGGCCCGAGTTAAATCCAAGGACGGGTAATTGGTTCATGTATTCCAATAAACGCAGTTTCAGTTTCTGCGCATAGGGCTTCGGTGGTTTGCGTTTCTCACTTTCGTCTTCGTCATCGGTATCGTCCTCCTCCTCCTCATCCAATGTTGGAATACGCGCATCAAGTGCCGCTAATACATCACGGTAGATAGTCGACGCGAGATGTGCCGCACTGACTTGACTGAGGGTTTCAAGGTAGTCCATCATTCGTGTAATCAGTTCATGGGGGTCCCCGTTAGAGACGAAACACACCGGGGCCGTGTCGTAACCGGGTACGTTGGTGTGAATATTCACACTCAAAGGAATGTGATGCTGGGTCCATTGAGTTTTAGCCGATACCTTTTCCATGGGTTCTAATAGGGCTTCAAAATCATAGCACGCTCTGTACGGGAAATAACGGTGGTCCATGGGGACGTCAATACCCTCATCTGCCAGGTCTTCAAAGATGGTCGGAGTGTTGTGGAATACGCCGCCGGGGAATTTCCGTTTGGTGGTCTGGTCACAAATTTTCTCGTGCTTATGTAGGTTCCCAGGGTGGTCAAACACGCGTTCGCATTTAATACAGATGTATGACTGGGCATACCTGTTTATGTCCGTGATGTACGAGAAATGCCCGCCAGTGTCCGTTTCGTGCAAATTCAATGTCATGGTTGTGTCGTATTTCCCCGGGGAACGCTGGCGGTGAGTTGTGGGTCGTCGGTGTTGTCATCATCCACGTGTTGCTCTAATTTGTATACGACAATGTTGACGTGGAATAAATTTTCCACCACATCCAACTGTGATAACGGGACCCCGCGGAAGTGCTGTTTTCCATGTTCTGTTCACGTAGGTAGTCTTCCCAATAGCAGTTGGCCAATTTATCACATTTCCTGGGTGGACGTTTGTTGAGATGAATAGCCAGGCATCGGAATAAACATTTCCGGTCGGTGTAGGGCCCATTCTCGCCACCTACTAAGGCGTACATGCCTTCTCTGTGTTTCAACCAGTCCGGAAGATGAATGGGAGCGCCGATAGGGTGATGGATCATTTTAGTGACGTGAAACGTAACATTGGTTGTCATCTCCACTTGCCATTTTGTGTTTGGTCGTTGTTGTCGTACCCATTCCAAACTATCCAAGTTTTGTAGTTGATCCAGTACCGTGTTCAGCGACAGTCGATGGATAATTGTGAAAGGCTGGTCAAACACCCGGGTATTATTGCTGGGATAATAATAACGGAGCTGGTCTGTCTCTTTATGGCGAAGGATGTATCCAAAAGTGAGATTTAACTTGAAGGCTGTATCTTGGTCGTTGAAGATAGCTTCCACATAGCTACGTAGATGGATGTTTTCTTCCAACCGGAAATTATATTAAGTCCAATATCGGGCGATGTCGATGAAAACAATGGCGTACGGTAGCCCAGTGTCGTTGATAAATGTCCCTCACACGCTCGTCTTCAGGTAAGACTTCAACCGGAGGTGCTGCTGGGTCCCCTGGAAAATCTTCTCCACGTCTCATACAGGCTGGTGAGAACAAGCTGGTCAGGCAGGGCAGGCAGGTAGGTCAGAGAGCTCCGTTGGGTAGTGCAATGAATACACCAAACCACTAAAAATCTCCTCCTTTTATACGTTTTTCTACATGCCGCCATTTTGGACACGCCAGTTTGGGGAACAATGACGGCATGCCGCCATTTTGGACACACCAGTTTGGGGCACAATGTCGGCATGCCGCCATTTTGGACACACCAGTTTGGGGCACAATGGCGGCATGCCGCCATTTTGGACACACCAGTTTGGGGAACAATACCGGCATGCCGCCATTTTGGACACGCCAGTTTGGGGCACAATGGCGGCATGGGGAAAAACCCCAGACAAACAAGTCTATACATGTCCAAAGGTCACGCCTCATTCACCCACACCCCCATATAGTCCCATAGTAGGGGTATAGGACCAATGTTTGTCCCACTGGGTAACCTACTTCTAGACATTTGCGGTATAGGTTGTGGGGTCTTGTTTTCTTAGTCTCGTCATTTAGAACATTATAGGAAGTGTCGCGGAGCGAATCGGTGAAAGTTTTGAAAAAGTACTGTGACGGAAATTGGTGTGACGGAAATTTATCCGAAATAATACTTCTATGAATAGGGCGAAAATTTATCTGAGATAATTTTTCTGTCATAATTAATTCTTGGTCGAGTATCAACTATTCAGATATTACGGAAAGTACCGTTGTTATAAGGTATTGTTTGTTATATATCAGACACGATCAGCTGATATATGTAAACAAACGGATCTATATTTAGACCCTCGCGTGCTCTGCTACGTTGCAGCACGCGCTCTTTGATCTTGGCGTTCCGCCGACGTACAAGAAGCTCAAATTGAGACGGAGAATTTCGTTACCATTGCCAGTAAATTGTAAGTTTATTGCGGAAAGAATTTATATTGCATAAATTCCTGCGGGAAATAGGAAGTACACATATAAGAGAATATTGTCTTGACGTAAAAAGTTTGGACATTTCATATTTACGGAGATATGGATTTTTATAGTTGAGCCGGTTTTTCGTGTAAACCATTGCAGCGTATAGGGAAACGGCTGTCATCTTCGTTTTGCTATGTCACAAAAAGTGCTCGAATTACTTATTTCTAAATGATTTCATGACGAATCCAACTAAGGTTAGGAAGTATATATATTTTACAGAGTTCTTTTCGGAATATAATTATATCCATGGAAAGTTCAGGATACAGGCTTTCGTATGATATCTGGTTCTGCCAACGATTCATCGGAACTTTGTATAATTTTTGCCTCGAAATTGCATGTATACGTTTTGGTAAAGTGCGCTTTCATTCAGCCTGCCGTCTGCACTGTCTGCATCAGTTGTCGAGTATATTACGTCACCGCGTTTGCAGAATTGTAATTATTGACCAATCAAAATTTCTGCCTTTTATAGTGCTGGGTTGCTAACCAGTTGCCAAGCCAATGACGTAAAATTCTACGGCTAAACGAAAATGCCGAATTTTGATTGGTCAATAATTACAATTCTGCAAACGCGGTGAGGTGATATACTCGACAACTGATGCAGACAGTGCAGACGGCAGGCTGAATGAAAGCGCACTTTACCAAAACGTATACATGCAATTTCGAGGCAAAAATTATACAAAGTTCCGATGAATCGTTGGCAAAAAATTGTACAAATATTACCCCAAAGGCAGCAACCGAGTTAGCAAGGTAAGCCTGAACAATTATATTTTCAATTTGTCTTGAGAAATATATCTCAAAATATGATTAATTAATGATTTTCCATCATGACAAACGAACATCGGCTTCCAACAAATATGGCGGCGGGTATTCGAAGCTCGAAGTCAGAAAATTGCCAAACTTCAAAAATTCAGATCTCATCAACCAGAACGTCTTATGTGCTGACAGTTCATGACTATATCGTAAAATATATATACTTTCTAACCTTAGTTGGATTCGTCATGAAATCATTTAGAAATAAGTCATTCGAGCACTTTTTGTGACATAGCAAAACGAAGATGACAGCCATTTCCCTATACGCTGCAATGGTTTACACGAAAAACCGGCTCAACTATAAAAATCCATATCTCCGTAAATATGAAATGCCCAAACTTTTTACGTCAAGACAATATTCTCTTATATGTGTACTTCCTATTTCCCGCAGGAATTTATGCAATATAAATTCTTTCCGCAATAAACTTACAATTTACTGGCAATGGTAACGAAATTCTCCGTCTCAATTTGAGCTTGTACGTCGGCGGAACGCCAAGATCAAAGAGCGCGTGCTGCAACGTAGCAGAGCACGCGAGGGTCTAAATATAGATCCGTTTGTTTACATATATCAGTTGATCGTGTCTGATATATAACAAACAATACCTTATAACAACAGTACTTTCCGTAATATCTGAATAGTTGATACTCGACCAAGAATTAATTATGACAGAAAAATTATCTCAGATAAATTTTCGCCCTATTCATAGAAGTATTATTTCAGATAAATTTCCGTCACACCAATTTCCGTCACAGTACTTTTTCAAAAATTTCACCAATTCGCTCCGTGACACTTCCTATCATGTTTGTCTTGACGAGACTAAGAAAACAAGACCCCACAACCTATACCGCACATGTCTAGAAGTAGGTTTCCCAGTGGGACAAACATTGGTCCTATACCCCTAGTATGGGCCTATATGGGGGTGTGGGTGAATGAGGCGTGACCTTTGGACATGTGTAGACTTGTTTGTCTGGGGTTCTTCCCCATGCCGCCATTGTGCTCCAAAATGGCGTGTACAACATGGCGGCATGCCGCCATTATGCTCCAAAATGGCGTGTACAACATGGCGGCATGCCGCCATTGTGCCCCAAAATGGCGTGTACAACATGGCGGCATGCCGCCATTGTGCTCCAAACTGGCGTGTACAACATGGCGGCATGTTGAAAAACGTATAAAAGAAGGAGATTTTTAGTGGTTTGGTGTATTCATTGCACTACCCTACGGAGCTCTCTGACCTACCTGCCTGCCTGCCTGCCTGCCTGCTTGCCAGCCTGACCAGCCTGCCTGCCTGCCTGCCTGCCTGCCTCACCAGCCTGCCTGTATGAGACGTGGAGAAGATTTTCCAGGGGACCCAGCAGCACCTCCGGTTGAAGTCTTGCCTGAAGACGAGCGTGTGAGGGACATTTATCAACGACACTGGGCTACCATACGCCATTGTTTTCATCGGCATCGCCCGATATTGGAATTATATAATTTCCGGTTGGAAGAAAACATCCGTCTACGTAGCTACGTGGAAGCTATCTTCAACGACCAAGATACAGCCTTCAAGTTAAATCTCACTTTTGGATACATTCTTCGCCATAAAGAGACAGACCAGCTCCGTTATTATTATCCCAGCAATAATACCCGGGTGTTTGACCAGCCTTTCACCATTATCCATCGACCCTGTCTGGACACGGTACTGGAAAAATTAGAAAACTTGGATAGTTTGGAGTGGATACGACAACAACGCCCCAACACAAAATGGCAAGTGGAGATGGCAACCAATGTTACGTTTTACGTCACTAAAATGATCGATCACCCTATCGGCGCTCCCATTCATCTCCCGGACTGGTTAAAACACAGAGAAGGCATGTACGCTTTAGTAGGCGGCATCCATGGGCCCTACACCGATCGGAAATGTTTATTCCGATGCCTGGCTATCCATCTCAACAAACGTCCACCCAAGAAATGTGATAAATTGGCCAACTGCTATTGGGAAGACTACTTACGTGAAAAGAAGATGGAAAAACAGCACTTTCGCGGGGTCCCGTTATCGCAGCTAGATGTGGTGGAAAATTTATTCCACGTCAACATTGTCGTATAGAAATTAGAGCAACACGTGGATGAGGACAACAGTGACGCCCCACAACTCACCGCCCGACTCGTACAGCGTTCCGCGGGGAAATACGACACAACCATGACATTGAATTTGTACGAAACGGACACTGGCGGGCATTTCTCGTACATCACGAACATCAACAGGTATGCCCAGTCCTACATCTGTAGTAAATGCCAACGCGTGTTTAAAGAATCGTCCAAATTACACCGTCACGAGAAAACCTGTGACCAGACCACCAAACGGAAATTCCCCGGCGGCGTATTCCACAACAAGCCCACCATCTTTGAAGACCTGGCAGATGAGGGTATTGACGTCCCCATGGACCAGCGTTATTTCCCATACAGAGCGTGCTATGATTTTGAAGCCCTATTAGAACCCATGGAAAGGTATCGGCTAAAACTCAATGGACCCAGCATCACATTCCTTTGAGTGTGAGTATTCACACCAACGTACTCGGTTACGACACGGCCCCGGTGTGTTTCGTCTCTGACGGGGACCCCCATGAACTGATTACACGAATGATGGACTACCTTGAAACTCTCAGTCAAGTGAGTGCGGCACATCTCGCGTCGACTATCTACTGTGATGTATTAGCGGCACTTGATGCGCGTATTCCAACATTGGATGGGGAGGAGGAGGAGGAGGACGATACCGATGACGAAGACGAAAGTGAGAAACGCAAACCACCGAAACCCTATGCGCAGAAACTGAAACTGCGTTTATTGGAATACATGAACCAATTACCCGTCCTTGGATTTAACTCGGGCCGATATGATTTGAATTTAATCAAAGAATTCTTGTACCCGTACCTCGCTAAAGCTGGGAATGTGAAATTCATTATTAAGAAGACCAACAATCACGTCGCTCTATCCACAACTTCACTCAGATTCTTAGATGTACGGAATTACCTGGCGCCGAATTACAGCTATGAACAGTGGGTGAAAGCGTACGACTGCGCGGAGAGGAAAAGTTGCTTTCCCTACAACTACATGACGAGTCTCGAGCGTCTGGACGAAACCCAGTTACCACCCCAGGAGGCCTTTTACAACGATCTCAAAGGAGAAGCATTATCTACCACCCTGTATACCGAACTGCAACAGGTGTGGGTCCGTGAAGGAATGCGAACTCTCAGGGATTTTCTCATCTATTACAACAATTTGGATGTCATCCCTTTTCTGGAAGCTACCGACAAAATGTCCGCCTTCTACCGAGATATGGGTGTCGACGTATTCAAAGACTGTGTTAGCATCCCCGGTCTGACCCTGCGGTATCTGTTCCAGGATTTACCCACGTTCTTCGCTCTCGTGGATAAGAAAGACGCCGACATGTTTGACTGTTTGAAGGGAAATATCGTAGGCGGCCCCAGTATTATTTTTCATCGGTACCATGAGAAACAGCTGACCCATATCCGAGGAGAAAAATTGTGTGAGAAAATAATAGGATTCGACGCCAATGCCCTCTACCTATCGTGTTTGAGTAAACCCATGCCGGCCGGTCATTATACGCGGTGGCTCCCTGAGGGTGCAGCATTCAGAGCTCAACGATCTACGAAACATCAAGCAGAACAATGGTTGGATTGGGAAAGTCAGCGACGAGGCGTCACTATCCGTCACCAAGCCAACCACACGGAAAAGCGAGTTGGAGATAGGCGCCTTCCCGTGGACGGATTTGCTATCATCAATACAGTACCGACCGTGTTTCAATTTCACGGCTGTTATTGGCACGGTCATGAGTGTTCGTTCGCGGGAGGGCGCTATAACGAGCGCCGTGGACTGACCCCGGCCGCCTTACGTGAAGAAGTACAGCAGAATCGAGATTACATTTGTGGACTGGGCTATGCCTATGAACAGTTATGGGAATGTGAATTCCACCACATGCAACGTCGTCAACCGGAGTTATACTCGTTCTTACACGCTCACGACCGACTACTGGATTATCGGACTGTTATCACCATGACCGACATCCTACGCACTGTTGAGACGGGAGACCTCTATGGATTCGTGGAATGTGATCTGCACGTCCCTGACCACTTGAAAGACACGTTTGGTGAATGTCCATCCATCTTCAAAAACACCGAGATGAGTCGAGATGATATCGGAGCCCATATGCGCACATACGCTGAAGAACACGACTACCTAACGCGACCACAGCGTATGTTGATCGGCAGCATGTTTGGCGAAAACATCTTGCTCGGTACCCCTCTGCTTCAGTGGTATATGCGGCACGGACTGGAAATTACGAAAATATACCAAGTCATAGAATTCACCCCCCAGGCTTGTTTTGAGAAGTTCGCGAACGACGTGACTACCGCCCGTCGCCAAGGAGACGCCGACCCCAGCAAAGCCATCATCGGGGAAACGATGAAATTACTTGGGAACAGCGGATATGGAAAAACGGTAACGAACCAGGACCGTCACGTGACCGTGAACATTTGTACCACGAAACAAGCCCGCAAAAAAGTGAATTCGCCGCTATACCGACACATGGAGATGATTGACGACACCACCTACGAAGTGACGTCAGCCAAAAAGACCATCACCTATAACCTGCCGCTCCAAATAGGATGTATGGTGTACCAGCTGGCCAAACTGCGAATGCTGGAATTCATATACGATTTCATGGGCGTGTATTTCGACCCATGCGATTGGCAATTGATAGAAATGGATACCGACTCAGCATACATGGCCGTTTCCAACCCGGACTGGGAGTCACTCGTCAAACCAGAATTACGTGCACAATATGAGGCGGAACGGGACCAGTGGCTACCCCGACGCGACCACTACACCTACGACAAGCGGACACCCGGCCTGTTTAAACTAGAGTGGAGCGGTGATGCCATGATCGCCCTGTGTTAGAAAACTTACTTTTGTGACGGTGATGACAACAAATTCAGTTGTAAGGGGGTGAGTCGACGCGACTCTAACATCAGCAAGGCTCTGTACCTGAATGTCCTCCAGAGCCAGGCCAGTGCGACTGGCACTAACCGAGGTTTCCGTATCATCGACCACCAGATGCGCTCGTATACCCAGGAACGGGACGCCTTCACATACTTTTACCCCAAGCGCAAAGTCCTGCCCGATGGTGTGACTACAACCTATCTTGACATTTAGAGTGATAAATACGAACACTGCGAATATTCCACTGGACTAAGGAACTGTTCTATAATTCAATTTGTATGGGTACCAAACGCCTCTGATATATATGTTCTATGAGTACTGATGATATTGCACCGAATTAACTGTTGCATATAGGTTCAATAATTGTATGGGTACCAACCGCCTTTGATAAGGCACCCCCTGTTCTGGGCTTAAATTTTCACATGGTTGTTCTCACGTTGTTGTTGTTACTGAATAAAAACAAAATGAGATCTCACCAAAAAACCCTGTCTTGTGTGTTTTATTCATAATACATCTGAAGATTCAGTCAAACTGAAATCAGTGGTGTAGGATGGGGCCAAAATGTCACCCATCAAGGTTAGAATGCAAGAGCACTATAGTAAAAATAGAGAGCCAATGAAATCAGCCCACAGACCAAGTACGTGTATTTGGTCTAAGTTCGGAGCGGGCATTTCATTGAGCTGCGTGTATACGGTGAGTGAAGAGACTCGTCCAACACGTATAGATTAAGTTGATGACTATAAGTTCTATGTAGCGCGCTGCGGCCGGGGGAAACCTCCCAGGCAGGGTGTACATTCCGTGGGACTACTTTTCTGCCCGCGGAGGCAGACCGCATCACCGCGGAGGAATACATGGAACTATTTTGACCTGCAAAGGCTATCTATTGTTCCGGAGAGGGCCGGACATTGCCGGAGATGACACCGGCCGTGCCGCCATCTTGAACCAGAAGGCCGACGCCGCCATCTTGGATATGGCCCATAATGCACCGGGTGAAAATACTCGCTTCTGATTGGACGAGAGCTCTGTGACGTCATCTCATTTGCATAAAAGAGCGGGAATTTCAGTTTTATATAGTGCGCATGCGCAGAATGACGATATTTCAACCCCACACCCACCCCATCAGATGCCCCTTCACGAATGCTTCACTTTGGTACCTTACTCGACCCCATTGGACCATGCAGCGTATTTCCAGTCTGGGGACTACTTTTTCTACGCGGAAGCTTTCTTCCGCGACCGCATCACCGCGGAGGAATATACATACCCAGGGACCTTTGCCGGAACTATAGTGACCCAGAGTTACCTCCCCCTAGATTGGAACTCTTCAGTGTTGGAGGTGGGAAAGGTCCTCACGTGACGTCATCTCATTTGCATAAAAGAGACCCAATTTAGCCTTTATATACTACTTCTGTGTTCATTCGTTAAACAGTTAAAGTTAGTTACACAGTTAAAGTTACTATGCACTGAACGATTATCCTTAATGCAGAAAAACGTTCTGTTTAAAAAAAAAAATAAATAAATAAAAAAACTGACAGTAAAGTGTGTGTAAGAAAGTGAACTCTGTTTCATTGATCTGTTTCACTTTTTGTTTTATTAGATCCAAGTGAAACATGTAATTCAAGCATTACAAAAAAAGCCGATAGGACAATGACAATATTGAACTTTTATTTCATCAAGGAAAGAGAGATGTTGATGGACTGTAATTTGGATAAATCATAAGTAAATGCCCGGCGGCACTGATGAATATTCATATATGTTAATACAAGTGCATGCACAGTTTGTGATGACGTATTACACGGCTCCTCGTGGTGAGGAAGTTATGGGCGCCTTGAATGTGGCCAAATAAATCGGTCTTGAGATTTCCATCACGTTCTTCTTCGCGACAGGAACCCCAGTGGCTGAAGGACTTTGTGAGAAATTAAATGTGCAGTGCCTTGACTGTTCGAGCAGAATATCCCAGAACAGATACCCGTAATTTCTGTTATTGTTGACAGTTCTGTGTTCATTCGTTAAACAGTTAAAGTTAGTTACACAGTTAAAGTTACTATGCACTGAACGATTATCCTTAATGCAGAAAAACGTTCTGTTAAAAAAAAAAAAAAAAAAAAAAAACTGACAGTAAAGTGTGTGTAAGAAAGTGAACTCTGTTTCATTGATTTGTTTCACTTTTTGTTTTATTAGATCCAAGTGAAACATGTAATTCAAGGATTACAAAAAAAGCCGATAGGACAATGACAATATTGAACTTTTATTTCATCAAGGAAAGAGAGATGTTGATGGACTGTAATTTGGATAAATCATAAGTAAATGCCCGGCGGCACTGATGAATATTCATATATGTTAATACAAGTGCATGCACAGTTTGTGATGACGTATTACACGGCCCCTCGTGGTGAGGAAGTTATGGGCGCCTTGAATGTGGCCAAATAAATCAGTCTTGAGATTTCCATCACGTTCTTCGTTTGACTGCTTGTCAGGAGTAGTTTAATTAGGCCTGAAGCCTAGGTGAGAACCAAGCAACATTATAAATAACACACCTTCAGGCAAATGTTGCTGAAATGCAGAAGCAACCAGCATCTTGTCGTAAGATATGCGTATGCCGAATTTCGGGAGAATCCGATGAAGCGATTGGACGTTATCACTTGCGAAAAATTTTAACAGGCGTCCACGGACAGAAAGAAGCAAGACTCATTTTAACCCAATGGCGCCACCTTCAGGCAGATGTTGCTGAAATGCAATACCAACTGGCGTCTTGTCGCAAGGAATGCATGTGCCGAATTTCGGAACAATCCAACAAAGCGTTAGGAAGTTATCGCTTGCGGAAAATTTGAACAGGCATGCACGGACGTCCACGGACATCCACGGACAAAATGAAGCAAGAACCATTTTAAACGGCAAAATATTAAAAAATTGTGAGAAACAACAAAAGAGAGGGAGTATACAGAGGCGAGGATTTCTTGTTTTATTGTTCGGAAATAAGCTAGAACGCATCTCCGGCCATCTAAGATCCCTGGATAGACATTCCGCCTAGATCTCAAATATGCCCAAATTACCAATATTATGTCAACGCCGTCGGATACTTATGCCGCTAACGGTTTGGGTAAACGGGATTAACGGTCTAGAGTAGTAGAGAAACAGCAGGTGGATGCAAATATATCATTCGGGAAACCCCAAAATGTTACTGCTTCAAAGATTTTCTCTTTGAAGTAGCAGTAACGCAACTTGGTTGAGTGGTGCTTAGTTGGTTCGTCGCGATATAGCTGAAATATTGTTGAAAGCGACGTTAAATTCTATTCACTCACCCCTGTGGTGTTTTTAAATCGTGTGAAACAGATGGGAATTGATCGTGATATTACGCAAGGAGGTGAGAAATCTGTTGAAAGTATGGGAATGCGGAGAAATGAAGATGATAAAACGTGGACAGGAAGTAAGGAAGGAGAGAAGTTGCAGACTGTTCAAGTACATGAGATGCAAACTGTTGTGCGTAAAGGTGAGAAACTGTTGACAGTATGGGAGTTGAGAAGGTACAGAGTGTTGAAGAAAGTGTAGCTGAATCTGGAAGTAAGGTAGGGATTAGAATGTGCAGACTGTTCAAGTACATGAGGTGCAGACTTGTGCGTATAGTTGGGAATACTTCAAGTCATGCGCGAAGGTGTCAAAATTGTGCAAGAAAGTGAAGGAGGTGAGTTTCTTGAAATTGTTTGAGCATGTCGCGGAGGCATCTGAAATG
>JAVTVY010047953.1:0-23820 GCA_036873755.1 Hanleya hanleyi
TGCATTTAGTTGAATCTGTGAGAAAATGTGAAAGGTTCTTGTTGTTGGGGTTTTTTTTTCTTTCTTTAATTATCTCTTTCAGTTTCATTGACTGTTTGTTGAAAACTTTGAAAATGCTTGACAAATAGAATGGAAAATTATGAAGATATTGGTCTAACCAATTATAATGGAATCATTGAAAGTACTTAAAATCCATACACTGATGCAGTAGCAATATATTAACTATAATTAACACATGGATAAAGAGAGAGAGAATTAGAATTAACATCGCATTCAGCATATAATTGAACACAAGAATGAATGACATTTACATTTGGAAATCATATCTTCAAACAATTTCAAAGTGCCTTGATATCACTGTTCTGTATTATTTATTCCATGGTACCGTTTCTCAGAAATGCGGACTAATTACGAAGGTATATGCCATCCTCATAAGACATCAAACAGATACTGATAACATCGAATAACATCTCCTGATAATTTAATGTTTTCTAATTATTATTAGTGGCTGACTCCATGCCAAGATACACATATATTCTGCAATTAAGATATATATATATACAAGATTAACACGACAGCTGGGCTTGCTCAAATACATGTACAATCACTGATTTTGTGTATCTGTATTCCCAGACACTCGATTGTTCTTTTCATGGCCATTAACTTGGCGGGAATTTCTGTTGATGGAGACGGCAATAATATAATCCATAAATAGCATTAAGTGTAATTTGTCGAGGCGAGTTTGGAGAGCGCTGGGGTGTAATTCGGCCATCAATCATTCATTGATTCACCACCATGAAGACAAATATTTATTCCCAGCTATGATATTCCTCGTTTTGTTGATGTAATTTCGTGGAAAGTCAAAGAAGCTGGAGCCAAAAATATTTTTATTTGCTTTAGTCATTAGTCTAATGTTTATTCATATTAACTTTTGACAGGTCTGCAATAGTCGATCGGCTGGCATGGCTCCCTTGGAGTCTGGACACAAGAACATGGCCAGTTACACTGTGAATGGGTCTGATAATTCAATCAGATATATGACAATTTCACATCTAGAAATAATGCATGACTGGGGTGATCTAATTTATTGGAACAGCAATTGTTAGAATGCTACAAGAGATATAAATATATGTTTGAAGAAAATTATCGTTTTAATTTTCCCCCTATATTTGGGGAAAAATGGTGAGATTTATTTGTGAGGCATATCCGAAATGGTCACAGTTTGGGGGTGATTCAGTGTCATAGCTTGGTTCAAGCTGAATTGTTAGAACATTTACAGAGGCATGATCAGTAAGTCGGCCACGTTAAGGAATATGGTATGTCAGAGTCTCTTGCTAACAATGTAGGCTTGATGAATCTCAGATACATTTTTTTTGTGACATTACTGGATTTGTGAAAACAAGATATTAACCAGAAGACACACTTTCGACAAATGATTAAAAATCTGAATTTTGTATCAAATTTCTCCCAAACACCAATACCAGTATGTAGATCTGCATGTATCACATGATAACATTCTTAACTCTTCTAGTTCTCAAAAACATAGCATATAAAATACCGTACTTAAAGTGTAAGGCATAGCATGGAGGATAGACACAACAATTAGTTCTGGGCTTTTTCAGCCTTTTCTCTCTAAACTTTAGGAGACATTTACATTGCTGAGTGCAGCCATCACTAGAAATGATCAGTAGATATTTTCCAATAATTCCGTACTGGTAGAGAGAATGTGCTAATTGAAGATGAATGCAATCAAAGACTGATCATTATATCGCAGCAATTACCACAATAGCGGCATATAGCTGCTGGAATATGTACAAGTTCCACTTTGCTTTTTATTGATCCCTAATAAGGACTGGTGCATGGGAATTTATTCGAAACTTGTCAGAAGATAATTTAGCTGCCAGGTTTGTGAGAGGGAGCTTGTCATTAGCCTGACAGCTCACCCCACAGAACGTGTCAGAAGGAAATGCACTTTTCATGTCCGACATCCTTTTACACCTGAAAAGGTGTGTTAAATTCACAGGCGCTGATTGTCCGTGGGTTTGCCGGCCTGGCTCTAACCGTGATCCTGGGAACTATGGGATGGGGAGCGACTGACCGACGGGAGTCGCAGTGTAGTCACATGTCATGCATTATAGAGTGTGAGAAGCAGACAATAGATTCTGTCAGACACCAATATTCTCCAACACGTAATGTTATATTTATATCGGCAATGTTCTCCCAGGTTTCCATTCATGAATTATTCAGCGTTTTCACTCGGCATGCTATTGTTATGCTGGTATTTATTGCTTTTCTTTATTAATTAATGCATATATAGCACTCTCAGATAAGCACCAATGATGCTGCAAGAGGTGTTTGCCAGGATAGATTAATCCTCTTCTATATAATTCTTCATGTATCCATACAAAAAACTTTTGACACCAGATGTATACTGAAATGAATGGCTTGAATTTAAGAGTAGAATCACTAGCCAGCAAGACTAGAGCAGTCCTCCATGTTTCTATCAGAGCCCCTGCCCCACAAAATAAATGAAACATGAATGATAATAATTTTGTCATACTGCATGTAGACCCGCAATTCTCTGACAATTGTCCAAGTGAATGATGTTATTTTCTGTATCAGTTTTTTTCCTCTCAACCTAGACAAGACTTTCAGAATAAAACTTAGATTACAAATGAGAACAGTTTATTTTGGTGGATTCAAATTTTTCCTTGCAAGTTTTAGTAGTGAATGTGAAAATCCACTGGTCCTTCAGCAATTTTACTAGCCTCGAACTACCGGACCTATGCTAATCCACTGGTCCTTCAGCAATTTTACTAGCCTCGGACTACCTGACCTACGCTAATCTTCAGCAATTTTACTAGCCTCGGACTACCTGACCTATGCTAGTCCACTGGTCCTTCAGTAACTTTACTAGCCTCGAACTACCGGACCTATGCTAATCCACTGGTCCTTCAGCAATTTTACTAGCCTCGGACTACCTGACCTATGCTAATCCACAGGTCCTTCAGCAATTTTACTAGCCTCGAACTACCGGACCTATGCTAATCCACTGGTCCTTCAGCAATTTTACTAGCCTCGGACTACCTGACCTATGCTAATCCACTGGTACTTAACTATTTCCCCCATATAAGCGGGTTTTGACGACTTGTGTAGATCTCCATGTAAGCGTGTTTTGACGAGTGTTCGCGTAACCCATGAAGACGGGTTTTGACGAGTGACTTGAGTTCCCATGTGGTGGATTATTCTTGCAATTTTTGGCGTTTACTTTGAGTAAAACCTAATTAAAACCACACATTTTCAGAAAGCCAAAATTTCAATAAATCTGACTATATGGACTGTTGGTATGTTTTATGGTAAGGATAAAACGAAATCGGGAGAAACAGAAATAATCGATGAAAAATGCGCGATTTGACAACAAATTTGTTTCGTGTGCTCCAAGACAAACGTTCGAAAAATCGTAAAACCGGCTTCCGAATTCCTGAATATTTCACGTAACGCGAGCATAAACTACCAAAGTATCTAACCTTGATGACTATGTCGTCAAATCTGCCCGTCTGAGTTTATTTTATGTATTTTCCCCGGGACCTGCTGCCTTCGCGGTAAATGTTTTCAGCCGCCATTCTTTCCCAGTCGGCCTTCTGTTTGACAGTGACTATAGCGACCGAGTCGCCACGTGACCTCTTCCTCCAATCACGCTGGGCCGCGCTCAACCTTGGCCAATCAGTGAGCTATGTTAATTTCACCTTATGAATATTTATTACCGTCTTTATTCTCCTGTATAAACTATATCGGATTGAAACAGTTATAGTTCGTTCTACACCTGCCATCTTGTGATGTCGCTGCCAAATCCCGATCCTACGGAGAATTAGCTTTACGATGGTATACGGAAAGATACGAAAGGTAGCCGGAAAGCAGGAAGAGACTAAAATGCGACAATTTCTTCGCTTTTTTCCGTGATTTCCAACAGAAGTAAAGCGGACACAACACATTTTCTCACAAGTTTACTTATTTTTAGAATAAATGTTGCTGATATTGGTATAAAACGTGAACAAATTACGTAGAATGGGTCTGTGGGAGACCATTGGTAAATATTTCTCCACATGACATGGGACATAAAACGGGATATTTTACATCGCTGGAGAAGTATGAAAATTGAAATGAGTCCATGGGTTGAAGACCTACGCCATTACAAATCTATTATGGGCCAGAGAGAGAAAATTCCCCACAAGTCTATGAGGGAAAGAGTTAAGCAATTTTACTAGCCTCGGACAACCAGACCTATGCTAATCCACTGGTCCTTCAGCAATTTTACTAGCCTCGGACTACCTGACCTATGCTAATCCACTGGTCCTTCAGCAATGTTACTAGCCTCGGACTACCTGACCTATGCTAAACCACTGGTCCTTCAGCAATTTTACTAGCCTCGGACTACCTGACCTATGCTAATCCACTGGTCCTTCAGCAATTTTACTAGCCTCTGACTACCTGACCTATGCTAATACACTGGTCCTTCAGCAATTTTAATAGCCTTGGACTACCTGACCTATGCTAATCCACTGGTCCTTCAGCAATTTTACTAGCCTCGGACAACCGGATCTATGCTAATCCACTGGTCCTTCAGCAATTTTACTAGCCTCGGACAACCGGATCTATGCTAATCCACTGGTCCTTCAGCAATTTTACTAGCCTCGGACTACTGGACCTATGCTAATCCACTGGTCCTTCAGCAATTTTACTAGCCTCGGACTACCGGACCTATGCTAATCCACTGGTCCTTCAGCAATTTTACTAGCCTCGGACTACTGGATCTATGCTAATTTTAAGCCCAACTAACACAGGATAAAGTCACAACTGTCCTGAATTGTTATCCGAGTTGTATTGTTCCCATATAATATTTAGTAAATATCCGGGATATGATTCATCTCACACACATGTATGTGGAATGAGCGCATGCGATGCAGGTGGTCAAGTCGGGACACTTGACACGAGCTGCAGGTATGATGCGCTCCATCAACGTTTCTCTTGGTGTGTTGTTGATCTTTTTAATAAAATACTGATTAAAGTAATGAGTTAAATTATATGGGAAAAAGTATCCCATATTAACTTGATCATGGGATGAAAATACCCACTCTCGAGAAGGAAAATACATGTACATTCCAACCTCGCCTGGTGACTCGGTTCGGATCCATTGTCCTTCTCTGGAGTGGCAAGTTTCATCCCATGATCAAGTTATATGGGATCCTCTTATTCTCAGAAGAATGCGACTTCACAACCCCACAGATCCTCAATTATACATAACCCTCTCTTACTGTCTCAGTAGAATTGTATCGATAGAACAAATGTTCAACGAGTGCCTGTCATTGGTATGTGAAAATGAGAAATTTGTAGACAAATATTTCCAACATATTGCCTTATTACAATGCATTCATTGCCTTTAACAATAAATAGACAATGCTAAGTATACCTGCATTGGCCCCATTCATGTTCACGACAGATACCAGTTTGGAACTGTCAAAGTACAGAGTTAAATATTAAACATTCTATATTCACCCTAGAAAATAGTAACAAGTGCATATTCTGTTCTACCCAGTGAACATATGAACATGCCTACATGTAGCAAGGCTATGGATGTGCTGCCCTGTGACATTCAATCAACCAACCAATTTCAATTGTCATATCACATGACCGTTTTAATCTGTTTTAGTTTCCCTCATCTCTACATACGACCCAGGATTCCCCGGAAACCTGGTTAATAAGCGATTCTACGGTGGTGGCTACCTCTAATGCTTGAGCTAATTCAGCCGGGAGCTCTATACCGCCTTACCAGCCCGCCGCACGTTTTCTATTTCACCATTCACTGCGGGACCGTTATTAATTTGATTATGCGTCTGCTCCATCACCACAAGACATAATATTTGTGTTGAATAATCTAATTATTTGAAGCGGCTGATTGGTACGGTGCAGAATAGCACCAACAAAGAATACATTTCAGTTTACACAGACAAATATAATCTTGTAAAGGAAATTGGATGAGTGAGTGGCTGAAGTTTCTTTAACAGCAAGTCATGCAGGCCCCGATCACTGAGGGACAGTCTACAAACCAATATTATATTCTTACAGCCAGCACTCAAATGCTTTCCTTAATGGAAGACAGAATTCTCCATCCAAATGGCTAAATTCAGTCAATTCACGTAGAGCCTCGAGGCCACCAATACATGCCCACTACTTTTGATATTGGCGTCATCATTGTGTTTGCGCATAAACTCGGAAATATAGGTACATGTTTAGTGAAGTGTCAATGATCTGACAATACAAATGCTATGACCGGGTGACAGTGCTTATTTGCTGAACACATGGAAATACATTTTGCATCTCAAAGTTGATTTCTCAGAACAGGAATGTGCAAGTTTTAGTGATACTGGCAAGAAAAATATTCTTAAAAGCTTAGCTGGGTAAATGGAGTTGATCATGGATTTAAGCATAACCCCAAGATCTCTTCATGTCAAAGAATTATGAATATTTTTAAAAGAATTGATGAAACAGCCCTCACAGAGATTTAAGATTGCAGTTAGATACTGATGAGCCGACCATGGCTGAATTTAAACATACAAGAGCTAACACAAGCTACTGGGCAGCCAGCGCAAGTTACCGGGGATCCAGCGCAAGCTACTAGGGAGCCAATGCAAGTTACCAAGAAGTCAACACGAGTTACCCAGAGCTAGCGCAACCCAGAAAGCTTTTACTCTCAAGATTACGGAAGCCAACAAGCTTCACCCGTGAGCTCACAGCTCTGTACAAGATTTTCTGCAAGCTTGCGCTAGCTAACATATGGCAGATTCTCAAATAAAGTAGGCCACTATGTCCCATTTCTGTCTGTCATTGACAGACCATGACATTAGCAACACCTATAAATTCAAAAATATCATAAACAAACAATGTGCCCTGTATTTTACTAATCAAAACATAGCAACGAATTGCATAAGATGAAAATAAACAGGTGTCCCTATGAATTATTTGTACAGTTTTTAATTTGGCGGGACAAAACGCAAATGACATTAGCAACATTTGTGTTGCTAATGTCATTTTTGCCTCAAAATCTATTTTGTATAATTACAAAAAATTTCCTGTTAGACAAGCACTTGCATATGCTCAGTGGAATCAGGCCAATCACAATATGTATCTGTACCAATGTCAGTGTAGGACATCACCCATGCTGTAATATAGGGCCTTTTCAAAATTTTGCTAATGTCATGTGTCAAGGGAGTTTGACAAAAATGACATTAGCAACATTTTTCAAACACCCACAGTATCCATGTATTTGTATTTAATACACCAACAATAGTACATATATCTTAATAAGGTCAGGCTAGTGCCATGGTAAATCTTTCCTTGAATAATTTAATTGACATTTGATTCGTGGTGAATATTTGACAAAAGTTTGACAGACAAATGACATTAGAACAAATGACATTAGCAACATTTACATTTCTGTCTCTCTATTATAATGCAGATAGGGAATGTACAGGGTAAAACTGTTTATATTCACATATGCTTATATTACACAACCGGGTTGGCTTAGCAAACATTACATGTCACAGATTTTTTTTTTTTTTTACTTTTAAAGTTGCTAATGTCATTTTTTGGTTGGACAGACAATTTGACAGAAAAGTGGCCTACTTTATTTGAGAATCTGCCATATCCCATGAGCTTGCGCTAGCTAACATATCCCAGTCAGAGGACATCTGTATTTGATGCAAGATATTTGATAATCTTTGTATCCTTGAGATTCCACACTATTATAATTCCTGTCCAGCTCTGCCTTCCTTGAAACAAACCTCTGGGTTGTAAAATGTAAAAATACATAACAAAATTCCAAAGTTCCCTTCCACAAAAGGCCAAAAATATGCTCTCTGCCATGCAACAGACATGTACTTAGCATTCTTGTGAATGGTTGGATTAGTGCACTTTTCCTGCTTTGGAAATGGACTACAGTACACCAATAAAATGAGCACCACAGATGCGGAGACGATGCAGAGACGATGCTGAAACGATATGCGCACGATGCGCAAACGATCTCCGCACGATGCGAATAACGTGCGGAGTTCCCTCGAAGATCATGCAGGTATTTACTAAACCAGAGGCTAGACTGCCACTTCGCACGATGCGCAATGAATGCATACAATTTATCATTGTCGTTAATTCGTAATTCCATCTACAAGCTGTGTGTTCTTTATAATATTTCTCAATAATCTTTCAGTCAGACACGAGATATGTGTCTGAATCAGAATTATTTTATGATTTTACGACCTCCTTCGCCCGGCTTCGTTCCTCGAGAAACTTTCAAACCAAGTCACAATAAAAAGGTGCGAAAACGTGTCCCGATGGCGATAGGTTTTATTGTAGCATGAACCGAATGTGCTGATTGAGAGTATTATTCGTAGATGAACCTAAATTGAAAGAATGATACACGTAGTCCATATGATAGCATCGAATTTAACGTTAGACAACCAGAATCTAATGCCGAAGTCTTCCGCGCCATCTTGTTTACTACAAAAACACAGCCAATGAAAACACGGGATCCCTGGAACCCCGCCCACTGTAAACAAATTAATGGGTCACAGAAATGAGATAAACCAGCTCCATAAAAATAAAACGTGTCTGATAACACAACAATAAAAGGTTGTATAATCCCGTGTAAATGACACGACGAAACAGGAGAATTACTATGCCGATTTTCGTTGTCGGTTTAGAATGGGTTTAGAAAAGGATAAACACGACATACATGTACAAGTGCCAAAGAAAACCAGCACGTGATCGCGGGAGAAGTCATTTGTTTCCAGTTTCTAAAGAATGTGTGAAATTTACACCCGAGTGTCATTGATGAAATATAAAAGCAGCTTCCCTGTCGGGATAAATATCGGAAGGATTAAACAGATTACTCAATTTATTGCAGAAATTAGATGAAATACTGGGACTGAATATTTACGTGTGTGTGAGACACAAACAATGTTCTAGATTTATACTGTCGACGAACAGGAGTTGGGTACCATATTCAGTCTCTGTGTTTACTAATTATATGTACCAATAGTAACTTTTGCTACGGCCCCTACAATTGCAAAATTTCCTTGTGGCATGTGCATAATTACAGAGCCACTTCACACAGAATAAAAATATTTTAAATTTTGATTTTCATTAGAGGTAAATCTAACGTGTTTGTCAGTTTCTTCTGTCTTCTTCTTCCCCACTTTTCTTTTCCCTCTGTTAACTTTTGAGCACTTGTATCAATCAACTTCATATTTTTGGTGCATATTGCTCCTGTCTAGGGGAAGATACCTGCTATTTTTCAGCTCTGCCCGAAACTGGGAACTGGGGTTTTATCCACAATTTCCCTTATGTTAATTTCCTTTTGTTCAATCTTTTTTGTTGGATAACTTCAGAATGCCTTCATCAATCAATTTAAAATTTGTTATGCATATTGCTCCTGTCAAGGGGGACAAATTACAAGCGTCTAGTCCGTCATTCATAATCCAGCCGTCGTCCATTAGAGAATATCCGCGTCCATAATCCAAAGACCTATTCCATTTCCATATAACAGTATTAGCACCAAATTCAAAAAGACAAAAGTATACATAAACATAGGCTTGTTTCCTGCTATTTTGTTTCAGCTCTGTCCCAACTTGATACTTGTATTTTCTCTAAAATTTTCTAAAATGCACATCTTCCATTTGGACCTATGTTTAAGTGCCTGACTCTGTTTGGGTACCATATTCTCATTTGCATTAACAGCACATCAGTAATTGGTTCACAGCCTTGTCTCAGAAAGGTCACTGCTGGGGTTCAAATAGTGGCTGGCCAATGACCTCTGAAACCATAAGTTGTAGCAAAAGTACATTCAGTGCCTGGTTCACGGCCATGCCATTCAGTCATTCACAATATGGTGATTTAACAACTGAATTTCACAGAGAGAGTAAAAGGTGAAAAGATCATGTGATTGTTTTGTTGTTGTTTTTTTTTAGCTTTTTTTTGTGCCGATTCTGAAAGATGTTCATGTATATATACATTTCTTCAACAACTGAATTTCACTGAGAGAGTGACCTTGCAGATTTTAAAACCACCGACATATATATATTAATTCAAGAATATCTCCGTGCCATTTCCAGGAGCTACAGGTAAAAGGTGAAAAGATCATGTGATTGGTTTTGTTGTTTGTTTTTTTTTAGCTTTTTTTTGTGCCGATTCGGAAAGATGTTCATGTATATATACATTTCTTCAACAACTGAATTTCACAGAGAGAGTGACCTTGTAGATTTTAAAACCACTGACATATATATATTAACTCAAGAATATCTCCGTGCCATTTCCAGGAGCTACACGTAAAAGATGAAAAGATCATGTGGTTGTTTTGGTTTTTTTTTAGCTTTTTTTGTGTCGATCCACCTGGGGGAAAGTTGAAATTTCATATCCCGACAATAATTCCTGCAACACCAAAACACCCATTATTTCTTTTCTCATGTAAACATCGGTAGCCCCATTTGCTCAAATTTGACAGCAGCTCAGCTCTATAGTAAAGATGTCTCACAATATTATTTAGTGTATTCTACACAGAAATATACTAACACTCTGAAATAATTAGATTGAAATTCAATCTGGATTGAAAATAATCAAATCAATCTGAGATTGAAATTTCCAATCTATTAGATGGAATACATGTATTCAATCGGAAAGATTTTGTTATGATTATATAATTCCCCTTATATCTATGTTTTCTCTTCACGCCGTGCATCATAATTGTTCGTTCATGTTTAGTCCCGAAGTGTATTGTATTGTTTAATGTAGTTCAATGTGGGAGACGCAGTTATAAGCTCGTCTTAATGCGCTCCCACTTGCAAAATACGAAGCTGCGCATCTGAAAACCCCTCGGCTCTGGGCGCCAGCCATTCATAATGTATTCAATTTGAAGCAAGACTTCAGGAACACCAAGCAGTCAAGTGACAAATATACAGATTATGAAAAAATTGCCATTAGAAATGGCCTCTAAGGTTTATGTCCAATCAGAGAAGTCGGTATTCATTACATAAGTCTGTTGATGCATCGATGATGTATACCAAATTTTGTCATAGAGCATTTGAAAATTATCAGAGATAGAGATCATTAATGATTTCGCATAAATTAAAGATGGCCACCCATCCTTCCCACCACTCAGAGAAACTGATGTGGTTATTCATTGCAAGTGTCTTGATACATGGATGCTGTATACCAAGTTTCATATAGAACACTGAAATGGTATCAAAGATATACATCATCAAAGATTTTGCATAAATTAAAGATGGCCACCAAGGTTTCCGCCCAATCAGAAACACCAGAACTGCCATTTATCGTAAGTCTATTGATGCATCGATGATATATGCCAAATTTTACATCGAGCACTCGAACGGTATCAGAGATAGAGGTCATTAATGATTTCGCATAAATTAAAGATGGCCGCCCATCCTTCCTGCCACTCAGAGGAACTGATGTGGTTATACATTGTAGGTCTCTTGATACATCGATGCTGTATACCAAGTTTCGTATAGAACACTTGAATGGTATCAAAGATATATATCATTAAAGATTTTGCATAAATTAAAGATGGCCGCCAAGGTTTCCACCGAATCAGGGAAACTGGTTTGGTCATTCCTTTGAAGTTTCTTGATGCATCGATGATCTATACCAAGTTCACACACGGAACAGTGAAATGGTACCTAAGATACACAAGATTAATGATTTCGCATAAATTAAATATGGCCGCCAAAGTTTCCAACCAATCAGGTCCAGATTCAATAGGGTTCTGGGTCATGAGCATATGGATGTGCAGTGCAAGTTTGGTGTGCCTAGGGTAAGTCATTCTAAAGATATCTTGGTAACGAGAAAGCTGTGATGGTTTCGCATAAATTAAAGATGGCCGCCAGAGGAACTGATGTGGTTATACATTGCAGGTCTCTTGATACATCGATGCTGTATACCAAGTTTGGTATAGAACACTTGAATGGTATCAAAGATATATATCATTAAAGATTTTGCATAACTTAAAGATGGCCGCCAAGGTTTCCACCGAATCAGAGAAACTGGTTTGGTCATTCCTTTGAAGTTTCTTGATGCATCGATGATCTATACCAAGTTCACACACGGAACAGTGAAATGGTACCTAAGATACACAAGATTAATGATTTCGCATAAATTAAATATGGCCACCAAAGTTTCCAACCAATCAGGTCCAGATTCAATAGGGTTCTGGGTCATGAGCATATGGATGTGCAGTGCAAGTTTGGTGTGCCTAGGGTAAGTCGTTCTAAAGATATCTTGGTAACGAGAAAGCTGTGATGGTTTCGCATAAATTAAAGATGGCCGCCAAAGTTTCCAACCAATCAGGTCCAGATTCAATAGGGTTCTGCGTCACGCGCATACGGATGTGCACTGCAAGTTTGGTGTGCCTAGGGTAAGTCGTTCTGAAGATATCTTGGTAACGAGAAAGGTGCGACGGACGGACGGACAGTCACAATGACGACGACAATACCCTTCGGCCAAATTTTGGCCGAGGGGTAAAAATGCAATAAAGCATCGTTTAAACCAAAGATTTCTCACGGATTCCAATATATTGAATTTTCAATCTAATTATTTTTGAGAGTAAAACAGTCGTGTGCACTCAGAGGAATATCACAATTGAGAAGGACAATTAGGACCAGATCACCATGAAGATATGGGTTTTGCCCCACATATCGAGCTCTAAAATCTCATCATAGCCGTTAAGCTCGGTCAATATTTGGATGGGTGACCGGGTGCTGTACTGGCTGGGCTGATCAGTGTCCAGGGTAATAAGAACTGTGAGCACTCTCGTGTTCTGGCACAAGGAGGCACCGTCGTGATATGACTGAAACAAGGTTGAAAACGATGTTAAACCCTACTACTCACCCACTCCAAGACTGGGAACACTAGGTCTAGACACAAGCGGTTTCATCTCCACTGACTACTGAACCCTTATAGGTATACGAAGTATCATCTAGAAACTGGATTATATTGGTAAGACTCCCCAATGATATTTTTCAGTACCGTGCCGGTATATGGCATGATTCTCAAATTGAAAATCTACATTTGATTGAACGGATAGGTTTCAAAATGTTACAAGTTTATCCAATCAAGAATCAACCTTATTTTCAAATATTGGCAGTTAGCAAAATATTCTCAACATTTTAAAATGTTTAGAATTGTTTTCTTATAATAATAAATGTCTGTAATAGATCTGTGTAATTAATAATTCTGGTAAATGCCCATCAACAATATTTAAGCAAAAATTAGGTTTTCATAAAACATGAATCCCTGCTCATGTATGATTTTTTTTTTATATTGACTATATGAGAACATCAGAATGCCAAAAATGTCCAGTGTTCCCCTTATATTTTTCTACTCTGTGCGGAAATTTTAGGTATTTTGGTAAGAAATAACCCAAAAGTCAAAGGAATAAATATTTTGAACAAGGAGTTCAAAATTTCTCAATACGCTGACGACACTATACTTTGTCTAGATGGTTCTAGAGGGTCCATACTTGAAACCTTGCACATCCTTTCAGTCTTCCATAAACTATCGGGTCTTAAAACAAACCTGGAAAAAACAAAAGCCGCTTGGTTAGGAAAAGACGAAATCAATGCAAAACAAGGACCAGGAAGTACATTTGAGTGGGTGAGAGATTTTGTAGTGTTAGGTATTCACTTCTCAGTAGATCTGGGAAAAATGACTGAACTGAATTTCCCAACGAAAATAGCAGAAATGAAAAACTTCTTGGAATCTGGAAATGGAGAGACTTGACGTATATAGGAAAAATTACTCTTTTGAAAACAATGATCCTACCAAAAATTAACCACTTATTGATGTCCCTACCCAATCCAGAAATTGGACTACTTAAAGAGGTAGAAAGAATATTGTTTCGTTTTATATGGAAAAACAGTAATGATAAAGTAAAAAGAATAACAATGTGTAAAAGATACGAATTAGGGGGTCTACAGATGACTGACATATTTAACTTTACAAAAAGTCTAAAATTGGCGTGGATCAGACGTTATATATTACAACAGTCTAATTGGAGAATTTTTCCTGAAATTTATCTAAAAGGTACTGAGTTTGTTAATTACGGGGCTGAATATTATAGTCAGGTCATAAAAAAGATAAGAAATCCATTCTGGAGGAATGTTATGGAATCCTGGATAGACTACGCAAAACTGATGCTGTCCTACGAATGTGATGTGCTAGAACAGCCTCTGTGGTTTAATGAAAGAATAAAATTTAAGTATATTAAGCACTGGGAGAACAGGGGGATACGATACGTAGGTGATATAATCAGTAATAATGGTGGATTTTATAATATTATACAACTGCGAGAGATTTACAAAATACGCGGTACCTATTTAGATTTACAAGGGCTGATAGCATCAATACCAAAAGACTGGAAATTACAACTACTTTAAAATTTTAAACCAAAAGGAATGCGACCATACTTTCCCAAAATAGTGTCTACCCTTCTTGTCCCTTCAAAAGGATGCAGAAAAATATATAACATTTTCATGAGACAATCAGAACAAAGTCAAATTCATGTGTGGGAACGGAAATGGAACCAGATTTTCCTTGATCCAATTGATACGGACACGTGGAAAAAAATATATATTCTACCATTTACAACAACAATAGAAACAAAGCTCAGAAATTTTCAGTTTAAACTAGTACACAGAATTTTGGCAACAAAATCATTTTTATTCAAGATTAAGTTAGTAGACAATGATAAATGCAATTTCTGTTTGAACAACTCTGAGAATATTCTACACTTGTTTGTTGAATGTTCTCACTGTAAAAAACTTTGGTGGGAATTGAGCGACTGGCTAATATCTTTTGACTATCATATTGTCCTATCGCCTTTGCATATTATATTTGGCATTCTAGACGCCCCTGTTGTAATAAATCATTTGATACTTTCGGCAAAATATTACATATATAGATCCAGTCTCGCAAACCAGGTACCAAGTATGGTTGCTTTATTAGCAATATATCGGCAAGTATTTAGAATAGAAAAACAATTGGCACTGAATAACAACTCAGTTCATCATTTTGAAACGAAGTGGAATTTATTGAAAATATTCTTTGAAAGAGTCTAGTATAGCTGAAGAGCTTTGGTATTAAATCACTACTTCGTGAACTTTCCTCAAGGATACATTTAAGGACTACAATTTTTGTACATTTTTTTTTGTGTCTCTTTTTTTTTTGTGTGTGTAATATATGTACTTGAGTTTTTTTTTGTTCTTTTTCTATGATTTGTCTATTTTAATGTACTTATCAATGTCCTAAATGTACAATATATAAGAATGAATAAATCAATTAAAAAAAAAAAAAAAAAAAAAAAAATGGCCAGTGGAATATCAGTGATATTCTTTTCGTACGGTATTGCAAAGTATCAACCAAATGCCAGTCCTGGAATCGTTTTTAGCCCGTTATAGTCCGGTTAGCAGAAAACTTGTGCACGTGAACCAAGGTAGTAAATGACTGCTCCCTTTCTAGCAGCCAGGAACTAGGTCACCACTGGATTTCCCAGTTTAGCATTTCTCACACCATATTTCCCCGTTCTTAAGTAGCTTGAATTATTTGCTCTGTCCCTTTATGTGTATCAATAATGTGCAGCATTCATTCATTAAACGGAAAGAGAGAAAGATATTTTGTTGTCATATTTTCGAGTCACATTCAAGCCGACTCATCGTTGTTGTTGATCACTGACATGCTTTGTCCATCCTAACTCTGAACTACGTCAAACTGTGAATGGTAGAACAATTTCTCTTTTGAAGTTCTAGATTTCTTGACTTTATTCCCTCCATGTAACTGTAGATATACAATGTATTTATCGCATTGTTGACACTTTCGATTGTATGCTTTTCTCTATTGCCGGAAAACGGACTTGGTTATTTAGCGCACGATGCCCGCATGATGCGAACGAGAGCTGGACTCACGCCAGCTTCACTGCAGGAACAAGCTTTTCATGTTCGCGCACGATGCGAGGACCGTTCGCGCACGATGCGAAGATCGTTCGCGCACGATACAAAGATCGTTTGCGCACGATGCGAAGAGGATGTAGTGGTCATTTTATTGGTGTACTGTACTTTTGAATGGGAAGGGATGGGGTTTGTGATGCAGTCGGCATTTGAAAAATTGGGGAGAGAAGCTGTTATACATCTCTATTCAATTGATGCATCTTTAAAGGAGAGCCATTTCATGCTGAATTGTTAGTTTCTGGTAAGTGCATGCTCTTTTGAATGATCAATCAATCATAGTTGAGTTTTGCCTGACGTGAACAAAGTGAAATCTCCAGTATGAGCGTGTTTAATTATGAAGTTTGCCATCTCAAAATTAGACCTGTCATGCCTGTATAGAGTAAGCATATTGTACATACAGAATCTCACCTCGTGAGAAAGTTTATACATTTTAGGGCGCAAGCTTTGCCCTTGCCCTAAAATATAAACTTTTCCACACTAACCGTGCGTAAAATAACCACTGACGACGCCTATGAAAACATTATTTCTTAATTGAAATCATCAAGAACTTACTTGACTCACTATAACAGATCAGTAAAAAGATTATAGCCATTACAAATATTAGATCAAACTGAGATGGTGGACCAACCTTATTTCCTAATATTATGTCACCCTGCAAAATATTACAGCATAGGCCTGATTCTGTCATGTATTTTTAATCTACTGAAGCTCTTGCAAAAGACTTCTTGTGGGGGGTTAAAATATGTCATATTCAAGATAACGATGTGAATCACAAACATAATAAGTTTTCCCCTCAACATTTCACTCATATTCTGTCTCAGAGGATTCAAAGGCAGCTTTCAACAGTGGAAGAGAAATCTGCAGTCTGCCCCTTTTGACATCAGAGATGATGTCAACGACGTCGTACTTCGAGCCTCCTGCACCGTCTGCAAGACATCTTGCAGACATCGCGGCAATGCAGAGAATGGAACAGTTTTGTAACAATGTTGCATTGTGTCATATGGTTTATCATTCCATAATAGTCACAAGTTCTGACATACTTGTGGCGCTGTGCACTACAATAACATTAATAACATTGAAATTGTTAAAGTCATAAAAACAAGAAACAGGGCATAAATTCTATAATTTGGAAGATTATGGCGGATATGACGTAAACTTGCAAAGTACCACGATTACACTTTAAGTAGTGGGCATTCAGAATAATTCTAGCAGCATAAATTTCGCATTTTTTACACTCTGTTTATCTGACCGCCAGAGGATGAGTTTATTTGATGGGAAGGTCGAATACCTTCCTCGAAGATGATACTTGTGTTGTCCAACAGCACTGTAAAATTAGTATACAGTGATATATTTTTCTGTTATTTTATTATTTTTCTTCAATGAAAACATAACTATTTTGCGTAATTCATTCGGAGAATGTCAGCCGCTAAGATTTTACACAAATATTAAAGAAATATATGGAAGGGAAAATATCTGGGAAGGGAAATTGTCCGGAAGGCGAAATGTCCGCAAGGAGAACCATCCGAAGGTGAAAAGTCCGGGATTCGTATTGCATAGTATTTATTCAGATGAGTGTACCTATCGATCTTTGAAATAAATACAAAAAATGCACCATACCATTTCCAGATAGAATGAATCACTCAGTGGTACAACAAGGTATGTAATAATTTGATCGCTTCCATCTGGATTGATTTTCATTCTCATGATTGTTTTTGTACTTTGTATTGTCTTCAGGTACATGTATATGTCCTTCTAGTCTGCAATAATGGTATTATTATTTGATAAGTTCAGAAGCCAAGTCTAATTAAACCATATTATGCTCATATATTTAGATTGTTCACAGTTGAGCTGCAGCAGCCACACAGAGATGTTGTCAAAAGAAAAGTTCCCTTCAGTCTGATCGAGTTATTTATTTAATTGGACTGAAATGTGGCCTAAAAATGACTGAATTATCAGAGAACTTACCACATTCCAAAAGGAGACTATTATAGCATAAAGCCAGAAACAAGACGATAAAGCTATAATTTGTACCTCCAGTATTACATGATCTCTGCAGTGAAGAGCAGTTCAAATATAGATGTTTAGCAGCACAGTATTGAACCAGCAGCCATCAAACTCGTGTCTTTCATGAGCCACCCCAGTTATTGATTCCATCACACAGTAAATGATTTGTGTATAATTAGGCAAATATAAAACAAATGATCAGAAATTAAACTGGTAATTACTAGATGGTCAATATTGGCATTAGCAGCTGAATTAGTCTTCCCTCATTTCCTTTCTTTGTATCCAGCCCGTTTTTATCGCTTGCCATTTATTGCTCTCACAAATCAGGGACACGCTTAGAAATGGCAGTTTATTTTATGCCTCCTTTCAGTTGCTACAGTCTAAGCTTGCTATAAGGCAGATCACGGTATTGATGATTAAAGGGTAGCTATTAGTGCCGTTGTTCACGAGTGCACTCGCAGTGATCCATTTTTCTCTTAGTTCCATTCATTGTCGCCCTTAGCCTGTGCCAATTACATACTTCCGTTTGAGGACGACCACAGCTTACACCTGTGAGAGACGGTAAAAAGCCTATTTCTGCGCTCGTTAAGACCATTTTTTCCTGCTCCGTTTCCCTGATTTCTCATCTGGCTCTCTGATTGGCCTTCTCATATGGTGGCCATTTCGTACTTCCTGAAGGGAGCCGTACAATCAGGAAGGGATGACGACAACCCCAAATCAATGTGGCAAAGGAAAAGACTGGCAATGACAGAGCAGTCACATTCACTCATTCAATCAAATACGAGCAGATAATTGCCTGTACGTTTATCTCTACTGGGTAATGACCGTCTGAACAAGTCATGGTGAAGGCAGCTTAAACCCTAACTAAAACGTCTTATCACAAATGTGTTAGCTTACTTTTTTCTCTTGAAACGCAGCGGCACTGAGAAAAAAAAGTCTGCCAGGCCCTCATTGTATCTGTTGAACCATTGGTTGAAGGTTTCTTTTTCACAGAAGGTCATTAGAATATCGGTCAAAGTGCCATCTTTGATCAATACACTTGTGTGATCAGGTCAATTCATGTGTATCACCCAAAGCACATTTGAAATTCGTTTTTAGTGAGCCATTATTGGCCGTCTTTTTTTCTGTTATTGTGCTGCTACTGTAATTGTGTAAAGATTTAGCAAGGCTGTTTAGTTCTCATTTTGGCTATGGCATTCTCGCTCTGCCACTCCAACCACAGAAATTTCTTTTAAATTTTGGATGCTCAGTATAATAAAATTTCAGTTATTAATTAAAAATAGGCTTCAACACTATACATGTATATAAGCAACTGTATTCTTTCATCTCTTACAATGCGCAATGATGAAGTAAATTCAGGCACATTTGTTAATCTGAAAGAAATGAGACAGGAGATAGCATCTAGAAGGTACATGTACACCTACCCCTCAGAATTAAAAAAATATTTTTATAAACAGTCGAATGAAAGATTTCAAACATTGGGAATCAACCTTCACAGAGGTACTAGCATGTACCAGGTCATTAAGTTCAAAATATTCCAATATAGGCTTACAGCCTGGGCAAGTATGTATTCATGTAAAGGTTGAGAAAAAAGGGCAATAAGTTGGAAATTTAATGCTCAGGCACAAGGAACTGGTTTCAAATTGTTCAAGAAGTACTAACCCCTACCAGAATGCAATACATATTGGCAGACATAGGTAAAGCGCAATAAATGTGGTACAAATGATTACGACAAGATAAATAACTATACCATGCACATCTACAATAGACTAAGCATGTTCCATATACTTTTCAAAATTGTCCAAATAGTAACTGGGATATATACTGGACAAGAAATTCTTGACAGACTGGATAAAGGGCCATAAATCTGAAAAATCATTGAAACAACCCCATGGTATACATCTGCAAGGTACTAAGCATCTATCATGGAAGTTTCGAAGTTATCCATCAAATAGTAACCGAAATATGGACCAGATAAGAAATTGTCGCTAGATTGACGATAAATTAGGGCCATTACTCTGTAGGAATTCCTCGAAACACATAAAAAAGTCAGACAGTGCACATCGGCAAGGTAATGAAAACCTGAGCGGTCCATGTCCCCCACCATCAATAACATGGACAGTATGGAAACATGAAAGTTTTATAAAATTTTGTATTTAAAATTGTACATTGAATGTTAGGAACTTTGTGTATTGAGTGCTTAAAACATTTGTTATATCAGGCCTGCATAACTTTGGAATCCAGGTAACCCGAAAAAGAGTTACGCCAAAAAACGTTCAGGTAACCTTTTTCTGTTCGTGTAACCCCAAAACAGGTTGCGCAATTTTTAATTGGATAACCCACTTCAAAAGTTTAATAATTCCTTGTGTTAGGAGGGAGAATGTGTTCATCATGATCCTGGTTTTAGATTGTGAAATAAAGTGACTGTATTCTATTCCATTTGTTGATAGTCAGATAATTTGAGTTTCATTACGAAACTTCCAGCTTTCATATGGCTTTGTGGATGTACGTGATGCCATCCAAGTACTGTTTCACCGAGCTCACGACGGCAACCTGGAGAGCACGACATTTGGGCTCTTTTACAATTGCTTCCCAGTTGATGCTGCATATACTATTTCAACTGCCCATCTTCGTCACTCTCATAGATAAAATGGCCATTTTTTGAAAGTTTTCACGGACACAGATTTAGTCTTCTCCTGCTCAATGATTCAATCGGCCATTGTGTCGCTTCTAGATTCTGTCCAATCGCGCGAGTCCACACATCACTGTTGGCATCTCCCATCCAATCAACAAGCAGCTAGTACCCTCTCGATGAGACTTGATGCACCGGTTCACAGTTTGTGCTTATGATGCGAGCCAGCCCCCAGATTTTGATGATATCGGGGAAAATTACAAATATTCGTAAGATTATATCAATTTTTATTCACGTGAACGGACATTAGGTTATGCGGGACTTTATCCGCGTAACCCCTATGCGAACGATACGATCGTCGCGCAATTTGTGCAGCCCTGTATATTATTTCTGGGCCTTAAGGAAGACTAGCCTTAGGCTAATTAAGCCATCCAGAATAAATAATTTTATTATTATTATTATATTATTATTATTATTATTATCTGAGAATTGAAAAGAAATTATTTGACAGTTTACATCAATTTTAATGAAGAAATGAAAATACAAAGTAGTGTAGTTCTGAAATGTAAAAATTGTGAAATACGGTAAATAGCGATGTGTAAAATCCTGTCATAAAGATCGTTGAAAACAAAGAAATGCTATGCAGCCATGCTACTCTTATACCAAATGTCAGCTGGTGAAATTGTTCTTCAGTTATTGCAGTCACCAGCTTAGAAGGGCCAAATCTGAGATTACGGCCATTATGGTGGTCATATTGGACTATGCAGATGGATGGAAAACAATCCCAGCCATCGTCTCACTCACATCAAATCACTGTCCGAGATTGAAGTCAATCAGACAAATTGTTTCTAGTTATTGCAGTGACAAGCTTATTTAGCATGGCAGCCCTACTGGATTAGTCAAGGCCATGGCAGCCATATTGGATTATGCAGGTTGCCAAAAAACAATCCCAGCCATCCTCCCACTCAAACCAACCCACTGTCCAAGTTTGGCCTATTTGTCATGTAAGAGTTTTTTGAGTTATTGCATTCACAAGCTTAGGTAGCCTGGCTGAATGGGGTCAAGGCCTTGGCGGCCATATTGGATGAAGCAGGTTGCCGAAAAACAATCCCAGCCATCCTCTGTCTCTTACCAAACCACCATCCAAGTTTGATCGACAAATAGTTCTTGAGTTATTGCAGTCACAAGGGCAACGATTTGGTGTAAGACTCAAAAAATATAATTGACAAAGGATCTGCTGAAAGTTGTATTGTCAGTCTTTTGTCCAGGGTATTACCTTTACAATGGAAGGTCTTACACCAAAGCCTTGCCGTCACAAGGAAAGTGTGACGGAATGACAGAATGACGGATGGAGCAAATCTCTTAAGTCTCCCTCCGGTATCCGGTGGGGGACAATAAGCATCTTCCTTGAAATGAATTGAAATTCAAAGAAGAACTGAGGTAATTAGTTGGAGAATGTTGAGTTCATCGAAGTGTACCTACAGTTAAGTTGAGGAAAAAGCTAAAGGTTTCAGAAATGTTTGGTTTGAATAAATGAAATGAACTTGGTGAATGGAATTAAATCACAGTCTAGATGTTTTGGCATTCATTATCTCATCGAATTTGAAGAAAATCTATTTAAAAGTCCTGCAAATTTTCTTATGCAAATATACAGAGGAACAGAAGGAGAGGTAGTGTTCATTTACCATTGATGTAGACCCCTCCATGGGTTGCAGGAGGCTTTGAATGATGGTCCCAAACATCCACTTAATTCTTGCACTCCAGGAATAAAATATTTACAAATGTATAAAGATCGAGAACATGTTGGAAGTTCCTCTCACCCAGTTGAACTTATCACTACAGTAGAGGAACACTGCTGTCAGAACATTTCGGCTTGCAGAATTTTGGTAGTAGTTACAACAGCTTGGCACAAAGTGAAAGGAACAGCATTTTCTGACACAATCATCCAGCATGTTAAATTTACCTGTCAATTTATGATTTTTTTTTAAACATACACACATTCATTGTTATCTCATAGATTCTGAACAGTATTTCTTTGGAAGGCAGAGCTCAAACTGATCAACTATGACCTATGATTTGCTTTTCAACTAGGAATCCGATTCTCATCTGAGTACTCCCACATTTAAATACAGTACAAGGCAGAAATAACTTGCTCATAAACGCGAGTGAAAAAAAACATTTTCGCGACTATAATTTATTAATCGCAGTCGGAAAACTCGCCTAAATCGCGCAAAAAAAACAAAAGCATAATCGCGACTGAAACGCGTATGATTGTGCTTTTGTTTTTTTGCGCGATTTAGGCGAGTTTTCCGGCTGCGATTAATAAATTAAAGTCGCGAAAATCTTTTTTTTCACTCGCGTTTAGGAGCAAGTTATTTCTGCCTTGTACTGTACCTGTCACCGCTCATACATAGAGAAAGATGTTCCTATTTAAAACAATTTAAATTTTCCATTCTAAACCGGGGATGAAAAAAGACAAAAAGACGTCCTACCAAAAGATCCCCACACCCCATGATTTCTAAACAACAACTTCTAAATTGGTGTGGTATATTTGACATTTTGTTCTTGGGAATGGTCGAAGTTTGATAAAACAAACTCAAAACCCTCAAATATCATGTCTGTTTGGAAACAGCCAAGGCTGTGATCTTTTCATCAGTGAAGTCAAAGTGAGTATGAACAATCCAAGCAATTATTCGTGGCAACGTCTCTATTGTAACGGCAACAACGTCACAAAGCTACATGTACAACCTAAACGATGTCCCATATCGATGCTGTACACAACGGGATCGTAATCTGACTCATGACTCAGAGGTTACGGCTTCAATATGTTTTTCACCACATTGTTTTCTTAAAAATCCACTTTCATGTCATTATTAATTAAAAAAAAAAAATTATCAACAAAAAGCTTCTCTGTATGTTTTCATGCAAAGTGTACAGGGCATATTTGATAAAACCTTTAATCAAAATGTTGCATGTCAAAATGCTGTATATCATATAGATGTAGTTTGTATTGGAATGTGGCATGAATTACCCAATTCACACAGCCAGTATCTACATTGTATAACTGTCTGAATAGCCAAAACACTATACAATATATATTCCATAATTTATCAAACAATA
>JAVTVY010047954.1:0-22380 GCA_036873755.1 Hanleya hanleyi
GGGTAGAATCCGTTCAAGTTCACGCGAAAACAGGTGGAGAAGAAAAAGTTTTTATGACCAAACCACCATCCCGCAGGGTATTCGGCGACACAGTTCTCCTCCAAACTGTCGTTATCTTGATCAATGGTTGAAAACATCGCTCTGTTGTGATAAACCCTAAAAGCGAAACACATGAAGAGCTAACATAGTATATGATGAAGACGTAAATGTGACAGAAACTTTTAAATTGTCAATGAACGTCATGTAAAAGCTAAAAAACGGAATCACAATATTCTAAAATAAATGAATTTTAACGTCCGACTACCAGTATGAATATGAAAGTGTAGGAAAGCCTTGACGTTTTGGGTTTCTTTAATGCACAATAACATGTTTTATATTGTTATATACCCTCCACAAACTGTACTCACTAGACAGCATTTCCGCGTGAATAATAATTGGAAATCAACGTGTGCGACTGCATACTGAATATTGGATTTGATGAACATTTGTTCTCGTCATCATAGTTCATCACACAACTAGTCTGCTCCAGTCTACATTTCATTGTACCTCATTATATCCATCAACAAACTTAATGGATTGTCTACTAATATCAATAATTATATCTATAATAAAAACTGTATATGCCCATATTTTATATTATAGAGATCATCAAAATATATATATTATACATGTTGTACCTTTTATTATATACTTGGTGATGAGAGTGAAAATCATCAATTGATGTAAAATATATCATCACTGTGATGCTATGAGAAATGACGTCACAAGCAGTGAAGATATCAATATTAGCGCACGAATACGTCACCATGGTCACAGTGATACGGCAATTGACCGAAACTACACCAGGTTTATGCGCCAAGGAAAAACAAGCTAAATATTTGGAAAGGATATGTATATTATTATGCCTTATGATGACCAAATTATGACAGGAAATAAAACACAAATCGGCATAAAATGAATAAGAAATACTCGGAATGACGGCAATAGGACTGCTGGTCACGTACCTGCACACGCACACGGCGTCAGTGACTGGCCAGAGAAAAGTGCAACAAAAACTAGCGCGGAAAATAAAACACATTCACCAGTCGAAGTCTCGAAATTGGGGTCATATCCGCAGCAAAGTTGATGTGAAAACATGAAAAACAACTCAATTCAACGACAGTGAACACTTGTCAGTAAGTATTCATTCAGAATCAGAAAAAATTAGAAGGATAACTCGGTAGGCCTATACACCACCGTAGTAGAGGATGTTTAGCCGGTTCTAAAACTCGGTTATATGTAATACTCCACAAAATAGTGTTTTTGTTACTTAGTATGTATTGCTCCGTATTTTTTGACATAATATTTTTTGTTACATAATAAGTATTGCTCCCCGTTTTGTTACTTCATATGTATTAATCCCTGTTTTGGTACTACATATGTAAGTTCTATTTTTAGAGCATCACCTCAGTTCTATTTTTAGATTCTGTCATCATTGGGAAAACCCCTGTTCTATTGTTAATACACCTGTTCCTTTGTCTTTAATTCTCGACAAGTACAGACGCGTCTATGCAGAACAATAGACTCCCCATAAACAAAGAACCATGAGTCACGCTATTGATTTCTTCGTAGCTAAATTTATATCTGCCCACATACTGACATTATATGGAAAACTCCTGTTCTATTGTTATTTCCTGCTCCTTTGTCTTTATTTCTTGCGAAACGTGCCCCCTCACCTATGCAGAACATTAGTCTCCTCATAAACAAAGAGTGGTGAGTCATTCTATTTTTAATTTCCCTGCTCCTTTGTTAATTCTCGAAAAGTACAGACGTGTCTAGGCAGAACAATAGACTCCCCATAAACAAAAAGCCATGAGTCATACTCTACATTATCATCATAGCTGAATGGAAGGAATTTGTCTACGCCCACATATACTATAATGCATGTTGTTTATCGGACAGGTCCCATCCCATAACTAAAAATCTCTCCACAAAGGTCACAGTGTTTCTGCTTTTCGCTTTCTCTACTACTCATTTTGTCTGGACTGCTCCTTTGTCTTTATTTCTTGACAAACGTGCCCCCTCACCTATGCAGAATATTAGTCTCCTCATAAACAAAGAGTGGTGAGTCAATCTATTTTTAATTTCCCTGCTCCTTTGTTAATTCTCGAAAAGTACAGGCGTGTCTAGGCAGAACAATAGACTCCCCATAAACAAAGAGCCATGACTCCTACTCTACATTATCATTATAGCTGAATGGAAGGAATTTGTCTACGCCCACATATACTAAAATGCATGTTGTTTATGGAACAGGTCCCATCCCATGACTAAAAATCTCTCCACAAAGGTCACAGTGTTTCTGCTTTTCGCTTTCTCTACTACTCATTTTGTCTGGACTTCAAATACGCTTTATTTACTATTCATTATATTACTATAGTCTACCCCGCACGGTTCAATAGTAGCTCATTTGGAGGGACGATAATCCAATCAGGCGTACACGATATTGCTTTCTTTCTATACTACTCCGTCATTTTTTTCCTCTTGTTAAATCCAGTGTGTATTATGTTTACTATAAAGTCTGTATAATAGGACCGAGCCATGTAACCGTTTACAAGTGATTGAGTGACTAAATATGGAGGGGCATTTTGAAAATATAGAATATTTGTGCATAGTTGGAAGTCCTCTTTCGGAACATCTCTTTAGTCCCTAAAAGGGATGTTTATCATCATTATCGGTTGATTTACCGGTTAATGTATTAACCGTACTAGGGTGGTAGCGGTGAGAGAGGACCACTTCGGCTGTTATTCTTGTCCACCGGCCTTGTTGGGACCCGCCTTACCTCACCGTGTGGGAAAAATACTTTGTCCGGCGACATTATATGGGGAAAACCCCTGTTCTTTTGATTATTATTTCCTGTTCTTTTGTCTTTAATTCTCGACAGACTCGCACGCCGCATCTAGGTAGAACAATGGTCTCCCTATATACAAAGGGCTTTACAACTTTGATTTTTCCATATATGGCCACATCCTATGAGCAGATAACATTTTTCGCAGAAACAGCAGGTGGCAATAAAAAGATATTTGTAACCTACTGTGAATAATGGTATTGTTAAACCTCTTTGTTATCATTCAGACTTTCAAAGTATCACTTCTAGATAACAAAGGTCTTTATTTTCATTCTTCCGACCGGCATACAAGTCCAGACAGCTGATCCTACACTATAGAAGGATCAATATATGGGGATGATGTGGTGCATGTATTGGAGATAAAATAACCAATTTGCTGTAGTAAGAAACAGTGAAAAAATATGGAATTTTAGTTGATTTGAAGATTGATAAAGATCAAGTCATTCCTTTTAATCAAAAGTATTACAATTCCCGTTGACACAATGTTAACTGCATTGCCGAGGTAACATAATGTAAATATGATCTTATAATTTAAATGTTATGCTTGTCCCTGTTTCACAGGTCAGACATGGCTATATCTGGCAGCAGACAATTACCTTCGACCACACTCTAGACAGTCCTTCTTGAGAATAATAGAACATTTGGTAATTATGTGGGGCGGACGTGAATGCAGCTGTAGGTGTTTGTGGTAAACTTTTTACTCTTCTCACATAATCAATACCAAAGAGAGTCATTGATCACTTTCCTGGAAAATAGCAAAGTACTGTGGAGTTATACTGACTAGTCAGCAATAAAAGTATCGCAAATTCACAGACAAGGGAGACTGTATATGGCATAAGGTCTTGGACAAAATATCAGTATAAACTGTATTAACATACTCAGTCAATCATTACGAGCTCTTTGAAAATTTTCAATTCTGTATTGTGTATATCCACCATAGTTTTAAACAAAATGATATACATGTATTATCATAGCTAACAGCTGTCCAATATTTTAGGTGAAATTCAAACGTGCATGGAGCGGATAAATAGCTTCAATTAAATACCTCACTGACCACGATATAATAACCCTATAGAGTAAAATATACAGTGTCCTTTGTTAATGGGCCCACTCACTCGGCTTTAGGGGAACTTTAAAGGCCGGGCTTGAAATGTGTTCTTGCGCGCGCCACATGTCACGTATATTATCATTTAACTCTAAGGGGCAATAATAGGGTAAACACTCCCTTTTGGGGTTTCTTTGGCTCTGCTCGCTTTCTAGGCGTGCCATGTCTTTGTACCGTTTTCATTGTGACCTATAGGATATTAACCCAGTAGAAATCTTAATTGACGTTATTCAAATGTGTTTTGCCGCCATTCATATGAAAAAATCGATCTTAACATTTTGGAGGTAAATTTGTGCTTTCTTAGACTACCTTTTCTACAGATTACTGATAATTGATTAGTGATATTAATATTTTTAATAGATATTAATAAAATTCATCCTCTAAGCTTTAGAAATATATGAAATATGCTAGTACTTCAAAAGGTTTTGAAGGTAGAAATTCACATTTTTTAATCAAAATTCACTATTTTCAGCACTTCTATTTTCAGCACTACATGAATACGTTTGGAACTAACACAATTCGGTGATCTGTACGGAAAAATATCTCAGTTCATTCTTTCTAGCCCGTGTTCTCGCGGAGGTCCGCGCTTTTGCTATAATAGACGAAATTATGATGTTAGAATTTACTCATTCCATTCATTTTGACCATGATGGAAGGGGATTCTATGAGGCGCAGAGTGGCAATTTATAGGAGAATCTTGCGTAGGATTTTTGGCTGGTCGAGATCAGCTGTTCCCCGACCCAATGATTACATCTGGGGACGTTTGTGTATTTGTATGGCAAATAAGGGAACTGTAGTGTTACAGCCATGCATGTGCCCTTTTGTGGAATATGTCTGCCTAACTTAGTACGCAACAATATACATCCAGCAAACAACAACAACGCCCTTAGATGTCCAATATGTCGGGGTTGTATTACTAAAGTTCAAAAAATATATAATTAGATTTTAACATCGTTTAACCCAAGGCTCTTCATTAAGGGCCGCCGTTCAAACTCAAAAAACAGAAACTCTATCTTTCCGCAACCTCGTGTTTGTGTGTGTATATGTATCAGTGGTTGTGCGTGTGTATGTATTTGTATGCGTGTGTATTTATTTGTGTGTGTGTGTTTTTATGACCGATGAGTAATTGAGTTAATGAACCAGTTTTGTGAATGTGTAAGTATATGTAGTGATTGTTAGTGATTATGTAAGTATGTGGAGTATTTTTTTTTATTGAATCATTTAGTGACTGTATGGTTGCACTATCTCTGATATGTGAGATAGCCACTAAATTCCTACACATTCTATTGACGCCGACTCGTTATGATGGTGTAGCGTGTTATATATTATACACTACTTTTAATATCCTAATAAGCCCAAAACATAGTTATGGATGCATATATATATAATATGTAAATATATGCGCAAACGTTACTTTTCATCATATGTCCTAGCTGTATCGAGTCTGTACCACCCTAGCTTTTTTCCTCCTCACACGTCCTGGATAAATTACACACAATAAACTCCTGCAAAAATACAGATATAGAAAGGTTACCATACAAACGCTGTTTTTAAATATGAAAATCAATATCATCATTTGAGGGAATATTGTGATTGTTAGACTATACCTTTTTACGGAATTCTGACAATTAAACGGTGATATTATTATCATGTGGGTGAATGATTGTGTAAATTATTGAATGATTCTTTGAATCAGTGATTTTGTAAATGATTGAATGAAACTGTCATTATGCGGATGTATGATTGTGTAATTCATTGAATGATTCTTTGAATCTGTGATTCTGTGGAAGATTGAATAAATCCCTCATTATGCGGATTATTGAATGAATGAATGATTCTTTGAATCAGTGATTGTATAATGATTGAATGAATCTGTCATTATGCGGGTGTATGATTGTTTAATCCATTGAATGAATCTTTGAATCAGTGATTTTGTGGAAGATTGAATGAATGAGTCATTGAATGCATTCAGTGATTGATTAAATGAGTGATTGAGTCAGTGAGTAATTGACACAGTGATTGTCTAAATGATACATTGAATCAATGTGTGTGTGACTGATTAGCCACCAATCAGAGCGTAGCTCTTCTATTGTCTAACAATATCCACCAATCAGAGCGCAGCTCTTCTATTGTCTAAAAATATCTTCCAATCAGAGGGTAGCTATTCTATTGGCTAGAAATAGTCTATCTAAAAGACCGTTTTCACCCCAATAACCACAACAGGACCATATCTTGCCCCATCTGCCGGCGGTATATTTGCAAATTAAGGAAAATTTATATTTAGATTTTTCATCATATAATCCAAGGCTCTTTATTAAGAGCCGACATTCAAACTCAAAAAACAGAACTATCTTTTCGCAACATGAGGTGTGTGTCGTGTGCATTTGTGTGTGTGGTGTATTATGTGTTTGTATTTGAGTGTGTGTGTATGTGGGTGTCTGTGTGTGGTGTGATTGTGTAAGTATGTGCATTTGTGTGTGTGTGGTGTGTTTGTGTGTGTGGTGTGATTGTGTAAGTATTTGTGCGGTGTGTTTGTGTGTGATTGAGTAAGAATTTGTGCGGTGTGTATTTGTGTGTGTATGTACTTGTGTGTGTATGTGGTGTGTATTTGTGTGGTGTGCTTGTGTGTGTGTATGTGCATTTGTGTGTGTGTTCGTATTTGTGTCGGGTGTGTGTGTGTATTGTGTGTGTGCGTGATGTGTATTTGTGTGTGTGTATTTATGTGGTGTGTTTGTGTTTGTATTTGAGTGTGTGTATGTGGGTGTCTGTGTTGCGTGATTGTGTAAGTGTGAGTATTTCTGTGTGGTGGTGTGGTTTGTGTGTGTGTGGTGTGATTGTATAAGTATTTCTGTAGTGTGTTTGTGTGTGGTTGTGTAAGTATTTTTGTGGTGTATTTGTGTGTTTGTATTTCTGTGTGTGTGGTGTGTATTTGTGTGTGTATGTATTTGTGTGTGGTATGATTGTGTAAGTATGTGTATTTGTGTGTGGTGTGTTTGTGTGTGGTGTGATTGTGTAAGTATGTGTATTTGTGTGTGTGGTGTGTGTGCGGCGTGATTGTGTAAGTATTTGTGTGGTGTGTTTGTGTGTGATTGTGTAAGTATTTCTGTGGTGTGTTTGTATGTGGGTGTGTGTATGTGTATTTGTGTGTGTTTGTATTTATATGTGATTATGTGAGTCATTATGTGTGCTTCGGAGCTCTTGGAGCTCAAAGCTCGGAAGTGACGTCATCGTACGCATGTGCGCGCATCTGTGGTGCACCCTGTACCCTACGGGCATAGGGTACACCAGGGTGCGGGTGCACCACAGATGCGTGTGCATGCGTACGATGACGTCACTTCCGAGCTTTGAGTTCCAAGAGCCCCGAGCTCCAAGAGCTCCGAATCACACATAATGACTCACACAAAAAGGTATAGTCTAATGAGCACAATATTTCCCTCAAATGATGATATTGATTTTCATATATAAAAACAGAGTTTGTATGGTTACAAGCGTCTAGTCCGTCATTCATAATCCAGCCGTCATCCATTAGAGAATATCCGCGTCCATAATCCGAAGACCTATTCCATTTTCCATATAACAGTATTAGCACCAAATTCAAAAAGACAATCATAGTATACATAAACATAGGCTTGTTTCCTGCAAGAGAGAAGCGGTCAACAGTTTTCAATGATGCCGGCAAGACATCATGATGTTCAAAAAATATCAAATCCGTATCGCTGATCAGTATTCTTAATCCGTAATATTCGTTTTAGAGTCGTTATCCAAAAAAGATGTATCTCAGTCACGCTTTGATTGTGACTGTTCATATGAGCACCATGAGGATATTGAAGTACATGTGTTCATACGGCCCCTAGCCCCAGATTAAGCGGAATTAGACACAAGTTACGAAACGTAGCACCATAGATCTTGCACTCTACGTTCGTACTTTGCTATCAGCATGCGATATGTATCGCCAAATTTGAGAAACTTTGAGTGGAGGCGCTTGGTGGAATAGCCCTGTTTTATAAGTTTCTGCAACAATGTTTTGTGACGTTGATTAAAATCATCACATTTAACACAGGATCTAGCAAATGCTACTAAGCGAGATATGTATACGCCATATGCAGGTCCCACTGGAATATTACTATCCAGATGGGGATAGTTTACGATGTCGAAATTGTAATCATCTCTTTTGTCATAAAGTCGACGAGAGAGAATGCCCGCTTCATTTTTGTAGAGACAGAGATCTAAATAAGAGGTGCCTGTAGGGCTATCTGTAGTTTCCTTCAAATCCAGTGAAGGTGGATATATATCCTTCACTGCTTCATTTATATAGCGATTATCCACAGCGAGAAGATCGTCTATATAGCGTTTGGTGAATGAGAAGGAACGGGCTTCGAATGGATCGGTTTTTGAAAGCGCCTGCATATAGTCATATTCATAAGACAACACATACAAGTCAGCCAACAGGGGTGCACAATTAGTACCCATTGGAATACCTATATGCTGCTGATATATTGTGTTGCCAAATTTCACATAGATATTTTTAATGAGAATTTCAAGCAACTCTATAAACAAAGAAACATCCCATGAATGATATCTCTTGTATGTAGTCCAGCTAAAGAATGCTTTATGGCTTCCGACATTAATATATCTACGATCAGTTTTCTTGAACACAGATACTATTAATGAACTTATACGGTCAATAAGGTCCTGATGAGGGATTGTAGTATAGAGAGTCGAGAAATCCCATGTGGATACATGTCTGTACAGTATGGGGCCTTTAGCATCAAGTTCTTCCGTGAGACATTTTGAGTTTTTCAATATCCACATACATTCAACGCCAGAGTTCTTAGAAATAGTGGCGCAATACCTTTCCCAAATGCTTTTACCTCCTGAAGGGCCCTCGTCAATAGGGTTGAAAGAAGCTTGGTGGTGCAGCTTCTAGAACCAGCTATGAATCTAGCTTTGTATGGTGATTTATGCATTTTGGAAGTCCAGTATATCTTTGGTATGTCGTTATGATTGGTTGGAAGACAAATACCTCTTTCCCTGAGAAACTTTTTGTGATCGTTAAATAAATCTTCCAGAGTAAATTCAGTTTGGGAGTAAGTAGACGTGTTTGATGAAGATATGTCTACACTCAATTCTTTAACCAGCACCTGGTAATAGTAATATTTACATATGAATATTATATTATTCGGAGCTTTGTCTGCTGGTACTATGACGAATTTACTCTGGAGATTTGCTAGAACTTCTTGCGAATTGGGGTTTCTCAGTACTTGTTTTGCTTGGGGAAGAGTATTTCTGTCAATATGGCGGATTGTTTCAAGGACCTTGTTCTTGGTGAGGTCCAGCCAATCAGCGAGTACTGTAGGTTCAACTTTGTCTCGCTTAGACCAATCAATAACGTACTGTTCTAATGCAGAGAGGACTATCTTCTGGTCGGCCTTCAGATTTATTCTTCTCGGCTCTCTATATTTAGGTCCTTTCATCAGGAGTAATCTCAGATCCTTATCACTCACAACATCAAGGTCACCAGTCACAATATGTTTGCATGATGTATAGATAAAGTTCGACAATTCACAATCACAACTATAGCCTCCTGACGTGTATAAGTTCCAGTCAAATTCCTTGACAGCATTGGAGTAATTGAATATTTTGGTGGCTATAGATTTAGTGTACTTATATGAAATGCAAGGAGGTTCTGTGAACTTAAAATAGTTTGGTACAGCGTTGCGTACCTCTGGATCATTCAGGATTCGAGGTAAATTAATGATGTCCAGTCCTTTATCTAAGAGTCGAGTTTCAAGAAAAGCCGATCTTGAGATGTTTCGATTATGTTCACTGGACGATACAACCAAAAATAAGCTATATCTTGACATACTTTAATGATTTTGGATGGTATTATATTTCCTGAAGACGCAGATTGTTGTATATCTCTGGCTATTTGATCTAAAGCTCTCAGAGGTAATGCATACAGAACTGTACGCAAACTATGTATACTATTGGGTGTGTTAGTCAAACCCACTAAGTAATTTAAAGTGATATGATCGTGAATCATCGAACTAGTAAACTTTCGCCAACCATGGCTGCGATGTCTCCGTTGATGGGGTTTAAATAGTTGGGTAATGTTGGATATATTTGAACGGCGGTTTGTAGCATTGCCGAACCCACTGAACCTTTCTATATCTGTATTTTTGCAGGAGTTTATTGTGTGTAATTTACCCAGGACGTGTGAGGAGGAAAAAAAGCTAGGGTGGTAAAGGCTCGATAAGGCTTGATGAAAAATAACGTTTGTACACATATTTGCATATTATATATGCGTCCATAACTATGTTTGTGGCTTATTAGGATATTGAAAGTGGTGTATAATATATAACACGTTACCATCATAAAGAGTCTGCGTCAATAGAATGTGGAGGAATTTAGTGGCTATCTCGCATATCAGAGATAGTGCAACCATACAGTCACTAAATGATTCAATAAAAAAAATACTCCAAATACTTACATAATCATTAACAATCACTACATATACTTACACATTCACAAACTGATTCATGAACTCAATTACTCATCGGTCATAAAAACACACACACACAAATAAATACACACGCATACAAATACATACACACGCACAACCACTCATACATATACACACACAAACATGAGGTTGTAGAGTTTCTGTTTTAAACCCTATTCACTCACTCACTCACTGTTTTTTTAGTTTGAACGGCGGCCCTTAATAAAGAGCCTTGGGTTAAATGATGTTAAAATCTAAATATATATTTTTTTTAACTTCAGTAATACAACCCCGACATATTGGACATCTAATGGCGCTGTTGCTGTTTGCTGGATGTATATTGTTGCGTACAAAGTTATGCAGACATGTTCCACAAAAGGGCACATGCCTGCATGGCAGTGACACTACAGTTACCTTATTTGCCATACAAATACACCAACGTTTCAGATGTAATCATTGGATCGGGGAACATTATATCTCGACCAGCCAAAAATTCTACGAAAGTTTCTTCTATAAATTGCCACTCTCCGTCTCATAGAATCCCCTTCCATCATGGTCAAAATGAATGGAATGACTAAATTCTAACATCATAATTCCGTCTTATTATAGCAAAAGCGCGGACCTCCGCGAGAACACGGGCTAGAAAGAATGAACTGAGATATTTTCCCGTACAGATCACCGAATTGTGTTAGTTCCAAACGTATTCATGTATAAGAAGTGCTGAAAATAGTGAATTTTGATTAAAAAATGTGAATTTCTACCTTCAAAGCCTTTTGAAGTACTAGCATATTTCATATATTTCTAAAGCTTGAAGGATAAATTTTATTAATATCTATTAAAAATATTAATATCACTAATCAATTATCAGTAATCTGTAGAAAAGTTAGTCTACGAAAAGACAAATTTACCTACAAAATGTTAAGATCGATTCTTCATGGACAAAACATATTTTAATAACGTCAATTAAGATTTCTACTGGGTTAATATCCTATAGGTCACAATGAAAACGGTACAAAGACATGGCACGCGTAGAAAGCGAGCAGAGCCAAAGAAACCACAAAAGGGAGTGTTTACCCTTTTATTGTCCCTTAGAGTTAAATGATAATATACGTGACATGTGACGCGCGCAAGAACACATTTCAAGCCCGGCCTTTAGATAAAAGAGTTCCCCTAAAGCCGAGTGAGAGGGCCCATTAACAAAGGACACTGTATATTTCACTCTATAGGGCTATTATATCGTGGTCAGTGAGGTATTTAATTGAAGCTATTTATCCGCTCCATGCACGTTTGAATTTCACGTAAAATATTGGACAGCTGTTAGCTATGATAATACATGTATATCATTTTGCTTTAAAACTATGGTGGATATACACAATACAGAATTGAAAATTTTCAAAGAGCTCTTAATGATTGACTGACTATGTTATTACAGTTTATACTGATATTTTGTCCAAGAGCTAATGCCATATACAGTCTCCCGTGTCTGTGAATTTGCGATAATTTTATTGCTGACTAGTCAGTATAACTGCACATTACTTTGCTATTTTCCAGGAGAGTGATCAATGACTCTCTTTGATATGGATTATATGAGAAGTGAAGTTTACCACAAACACTTACAGATGCATTCACGTCCGCCCCCGTAATTACCAAATGTTCTATTATTCTCAAGTAGGACTGTTTAGAGTGTGGTCGAAGGCAATTGTTTGCTGCCAGAAGTAGACATGTCTGACCTGTGAAACAGGGACAAGCATAACATTTAAATTATAAGATCATATTTACATTATGTTACCTCGGCAATGCAGTTAACATTTTATCAACGGGAATTGTAATACTTTTGATTAAAAGGAATGACTTGATCTTTATCAATCTTCAAATCAACTAAAATTACATATTTTTTCACTGTTTCTTGTTATAGCAAATTGATTATTTTATCTCCAATACATGCACCACATCGTCCCCCATATGTTGATCCTTCTATAGTGTAGGATCAGCTGTCTGGACTTGTATGCCGGTCGGAAGAATGAAAATTAAGACCTTTGTTATATTGAAATGAAACTTTGAAAGTCTGAATGATAACAAAGAGGTTTAACAATACCATTATTCACAGTGGGTTACAAATATCTTTCTATTGCCACCTGCCGTTTCTGCGAAAAATGTTATCTGCTCTAGGACGTGGCTATGTATGGAAACATCAAAGTTGTAAAGCCCTGTGTTTATAGGGAGACCATTGTTCTACCTAGATGCGGCGTGCAAGTCTGTCGAGAATTAAAGACAAAAGAACAGGAAATAATAAACAAAAGAACAGAGGCTTTCCCCATATAAGGTCACTGGACAAAGTACATTTGCAACACGGTGAGGTAAGGCAGGTACCAGCAAGGCCGGTGGACAAGAATACCAGCCGAAGTGGTCCTCCCTCACCGCTACCGCCACAGTACGTTTAATACATTAACCGGTAAATCAACCGACAATGATGATAAACATCCCTTTTAGGGACTAAAGAGATGTTCCGAAAGAGGACTTTCCACTATGCACAATTATTCTATATTTTCAAAATGCCCCTCAGTAGTAGGTAGCGAGCAAATTGATATGGTAGCGCCTCACTGCGCATGCGCAGAACCTTTTGTGACGTCACAGTGGGTGGTGTGCGCATGCGTGTGTGTGTGTGTGGTGGGAGGTGGGTACAAGATGGCGGCCAGTTTTTGTGTCCTTTTTGGTGTGGGTACAAGATGGCGGCCAGTTTTTGTGTCCTTTTTGGTGTGGGTACAAGATGGCGGCCAGTTTTTGTGTCCTTTTTGGTGTGGGTACAAGATGGCGGCCAGTTTTTGTGTCCTTTTTGGTGTGGGTACAAGATGGCGGCCAGTTTTTGTGTCGTGTGTGGTGTGGGTACAAGATGGCGGCCAGTTTTTGTGTCCTTTTTGGTGTGGGTACAAGATGGCGGCCAGTTTTTGTGTCGTGTGTGGTGTGGGTACAAGATGGCGGCCAGTTGTTGTGGCCAGTTTTTGTGTGTGTGGTACAAGATGGCGGCCAGTTTTTGTGTCCTTTTTGGTGTGGGTACAAGATGGCGGCCAGTTTTTGTGTCGTGTGTGGTGTGGGTACAAGATGGCGGCCAGTTTTTGTGTCCTTTTTGGTGTGGGTACAAGATGGCGGCCAGTTTTTGTGTCGTGTGTGGTGTGGGTACAAGATGGCGGCCAGTTGTTGTGTCCTTTTTGGTGTGGGTACAAGATGGCGGCCAGTTTTTGTGTCCTTTTTGGTGTGGGTACAAGATGGCGACCAGTTTTTGTGTCCTTTTTGGTGTGGGTACAAGATGGCGGCCAGTTTTTGTGTCGTGTGTGGTGTGGGTACAAGATGGCGGCCAGTTGTTGTGTCCTTTTTGGTGTGGGTACAAGATGGCGGCCAGTTTTTGTGTCCTTTTTGGTGTGGGTACAAGATGGCGACCAGTTTTTGTGTCCTTTTTGGTGTGGGTACAAGATGGCGGCCAGTTTTTGTGTCGTGTGGTGGGAGGTGGATAGAAAAACGTATAAGAGGAGTCGATTTTTAGGGAAAGGGGTGTATTCATTGCACTACTTTGTGGAGCACTCTGACTTACCTGACCTTTGACAGCCAATCAGAAGCGAGTATTTTGACCTCGTCTGCCTGTATGGAATGCATGTACTGACTTGGTTCTGGGTTTTTCCATCACGGTTGTGCGCAGGTGTATGACGTCACTTCCGGTCTGCGTGAATCGGGCGTGACCTGGGACTATGGGATGCATGTACTCACTTGGTTCTGGGTATTTGTCATCACGGGGAGGTCACGTGATCAGTTCAAGGTCATATCCATTTTTTCCATCACGGTTGTGCGCAGGTGTATGACGTCACTTCCGGTCTGCGTGAATCGGGCGTGACCTGGGACTATGGGATGCATGTACTGACTTGGTTCTGGGTATTTGTCATCACGGGGAGGTCACGTGATCAGTTCAAGGTCATATCCATTTTTTATCGATATGTCAACCCCACACCCAGCCCATCAAATGCCCCTTCACCTAAGCTTCACTTTGATACCTCACTCGACCCCATTAGACCATTAGGGGCTCCCCTAGCTCCAAAAAGGCTATTTTCATACCCTTCGGCCGCCGCGCATGCGCAGAAGGCCGATATGTCAACCCCACACTCAGTCCATTAGATGCCCCTTCACCTCACCTTCACTTTGATACCTTACTCGACCCTATTGGTCCACTAGGGGCTCTCCTAGCTCCAAAAAGGCTATTTTCATACCCTTCGGCCGCCGCGCATGCGCAGAATACCGATAGTTCAACCCCACACCCACCCCATTAGATGCTCCGTTACTTTACCTTCAATTTGATACCTCACTCGACCCCATTGGTCCATTTTAAAAAAAAAAAATTCTCCTACCTCCAAAACGTCTATTTCCATACCTTTCGGCTACCGCGCATGCGCAAAATGCCCATAGTTCAATCCCATACCCAACCCATTACATGCCCCTTCACATAAGCTTCAATTTGATACCTCACTCGACCCCATGGGTCCATTATTAAAGAAAAAATTGCGGCTATTCCATCCACCTTGCTTACTCCCTTGTCCCCCCCTTCTCCCCCCCCTTCTCCCCCCATTTCCCCTTTTTTTAAACCCTTTTTTAATTGTTAAAAAAAACATATAAAATGAAAAAGATTTTTTTGGCTCCATGAATCTTTTTTTCCTTTTTTATTAAATGTTAAAAAAAATTTTTTTGGCTATTCCATTTCCCTCCCCCCCTCCCCCACTTCAATTTTTCCCCTTTTTTTCAATAATTTGAAAAAAATAGTAAAAAAATTTTGTCTTTGATTTTTTGGGGGGGAAAAGGATGATGGGGTCTGGTGTTAATTTTTGTGCTTTTTTGATAGAAGTCACCCTTTCGGAAAGATGGGGTTGGCCCTGAAAAGGGTCTTTGGTGTTATACGTCACTTATGCACGGAATAAGTTGCAATCGGCCATCTTCTTCTGCAATTACAGCTCGCCGGAGCTGTGCCAGCTCTTCTGTACTGCGTCTTAACGTGGCTTCGTCTTCTATAACCTGCTGAAAACTTGTCGTTATCATCATTCCATTAGCTTCTTCAATGCTAACTAGCTCCCTGTGTTCTGTAGTAGCAGCCGCAGCATTTCTCGAATCTCTAGGCGGATGGTGTGTAAACAGGGCTCGTCTTCTGGAACTCATGATTGTCTTTGTGAATAAATGTCAATATACACGTTATTTATAGTTTAGTCGGCTGTGGTGGGTACAAGATGGCGGCCAGTTTTTGTGTCCTTTTTGGTGTGGGTACAAGATGGCGGCCAGTTTTTGTGTCGTGTGGTGTGGGTACAAGATGGCGGCCAGTTTTTGTGTCCTTTTTGGTGTGGGTACAAGATGGCGGCCAGTTTTTGTGTCGTGTGTGGTGTAGGTACAAGATGGCGGCCAGTTTTTGTGTCGTGTGGTGTGAGGTGAGTACACACCTCCCACACCGGTGTCAGTCAGTGCAAGATAGGCTTGCCCGCTGTATAGTGCTGTGTTACTTAAGCATTAAAATTTCCTAGTTTTATTTCGAATCATCAGATTTTAGTGCATAATATTGCTGAAATAATGCCAACAGAAAACTCAGAGTCAATTTAAATATTTATTTGTATTGAGCAAATTACAAGAATTTCGAAGAGAAAAGAGCCGAAATAATGTCTGTCTGTCCTGGAAATCAGCTGATCAGCAATAAATCGACATCTCTGTGACCTTCAAGGAGATTTTGACATTAGGTTTTACCCGCTTTTATCACAAATCATTATAAAGAAATTGTCACACCCGGTGAACTCCTGAAACCCACATCCTACCTGAGAGTTTGGTAAGATATTCCATTCATTCGTTACCGTTCCCGTGGAGTAGAATTTTATCCATCAGCTTTCACTGTTGTGGTGCGGGTCGGGAGTTTTGCACTAATGAAAACCAATGTCGTCCTCTCTCACGAAACCAAACACAAAAATTGACAAATTATACGGACTGCCACGATAAGCGAATGTATGCAACAAATAGCGTTCCGTACTGCAGATGTCCGATAAAATCCCTCCAGTCAAGGGGGGGGGGAGGGGGGAAGTGTTACAGAATGTTGATTCCACAAAACCTGTTCGGTGGCCTACATCATCGTTCAATTGCTGCTCATAAAGGCTGCGTTCAGCTCACCAGAACTGTATACACTTCGAAATCTGTGAAAGAATATCAATTTTCACGTTTCCTGTCGGATATCACACAAATCTATGCGTCCGCTCGAACACAACACAGCACACTCCCTCGATTACAGTCCACATGTGACGGGTATACATGCAGGCGATGAATCGTGCAGATCACATTATTGATGTCAGCGGACACCGAAAGGAAGAAAGTTCCGTTATAAACTGCGACAGAGAATGTTCCCCAGCTCAGAAAACAACACAATAATCAGTGAAATCGTCCTCCGTATGCAGGACGCTAACAAAATGGCTGCTCAAGACCAAAATTTGCCCGGATAATAACGTCGTTCAAACCACAGTCCCATCTATACGCTTTGGTGAAAGGGAGACAACTCGGACTAGACCAATTCCCAGGCGAAGATCATGTCCCGCTATATTTGGCCTGTATGGGTATAGGAGTGGTCGTTTTTTTTATGGCTTTTACTATGAGCTATGAGGTTGATCATGTAGAATACGATGGAAAAAAATTTGAAAGTACCGGGTAGGCTTGTATATAGATCCATATAGACCCATATACACTTATATACTGGGATATTAGTATGTATAAATCCATACGGGGTGGACATGTTGGAGTCTACGTGGAGCACTAGTGGCCCGATGGGGTAGAGTGAGGTCTTATTTTAAAGCTCTCGAGGAAATAAATAAATAAATAAATAAATAATAAAAAAAATAAAAAAATCGGCGAGTAGTAGACGAAGGGAAAATTGGGAAGTACTGACCATGCCCCAGACTACTTCATATGCATATCACGGCCTTAAGGACTATGTAAGATGTAATCTACTTCACAGTTTAGTAGTATAAAAAGTGCAAGTCCTATTGACCTTGCCCCTTCCAAAGAAATAAAATCGGCTCTATTTTACAGGAGTATATACGCAGGTGACGTGGGTTGTCACGTCACTTCCGGGTTTTCACTAAACACTACCTCCAAACATAGAAGAGTTCCAATTTTTCCCCTTAGACGTCCGTATGTTCATCCTCCAAACCCACAAGAGTTCCAATGTTCAACCGCCGGGGTGTTTTCCCGCCCCAGCGCCCCACAGCGCGCGCGCGCGCGCGTCATCCCGCGTCATCCCCGGCAGTGCGCGCGCGGACGCGGGTCAAAAGGTCAAAGGGTCACCTCCAGGTCAGACGGTCCAATGTCCAATGAGACAATGTTGCGGTATCGCTATAGTCAGAGCTTGAGCACAAAAAAAAGGGGATTCTAGATGAACCTGGGAAAGATGGGCAGTTCCATTTGGACCAATCAGCGGTCGAGAAAAAGAGCCAATCAGCGGTCGAGAAAAAGAACCAATCAGCGATCGAACAATCAGCCAATCGAATTGGGGTATTCACGGTGTGCTTTCGCTGACGTCCGCGCCTACATCTGGGTTCTTGTAACCCGGGTAATGTTTTTCTGGACATGGATGGGTTACCTTTGGCTCCATTCTAGGCCACTGATTGGCTAATACGGTGTTCAAAGCCACTTTCATGCATTATGCTCATAGAACTTATAGTCATAATCTATACGTTTGGACGAGTCTCTTCACTCACCGTATACACGTACCTCAATGAAATGCCCGCTCCAAACCTAGACCAAAAACACGTACTTGGTCTGTAGGCTGATTTCATTGGCTCTCTATTTTTTACTATAGTGCTCTTGCATTCTAACCTTGATGGGTTACCTAGAACTTATAGTCATCAACATAATCTATACGTGTTGGACGAGTCTCTTCACTCACCGTATACACGTACCTCAATGAAATACCCGCTCCAAACCTAGACCAAAGACACGTACTTGGTCTGTAGGCTGATTTCATTGGCTCTCTATTTTTACTATAGTGCTCTTGCATTCTAACCTTGATAGGTTACCTAGAACTTATAGTCATAATCTATACGTGTTGGACGAGTCTCTTCACTCACCGTATACACGTACCTCAATGAAATGCCCGCTCCAAGCCTAGACCAAAAACACGTCCTTGGTCTGTGGGCTGATTTCATTGGCTCTCTTTTTTTTTACTATAGTGCTCTTGCATTCTAACATTCATGGGTTACATAGAACTTATAGTCATCAACATAATCTATACGTGTTGGACGAGTCTTCACTCACCGTATACACATACCTCAATGAAATGCCCGCTCCAAACCTAGACCAAAAACACGTCCTTGGTCTGTGGGCTGATTTCATTGGCTCTCTATTTTTACTATAGTGCTCTTGCATTCTACAGCGCAGTGGTTACATTTTGGCTGTCTACAACACTGATTTCAGTTTGACTGAATCTCCACATTGGGCATTGATGCATTAGGAATAAAACACACAGACAGGGTTTTGGTGAGATCTCATTTTATTCAGTGAACAACAACAACGTGAACAACGACGTGAAAAACTCAAACTTAAGACAAGGGCTTGTCATTAACTGAAGCCCAGAGCAAAGGGGCTTGTCATTAACTGAAGCCCAGAACAAGGGGCTTGTACATTGAAGCAGAACAAGGGCTTAAATATTAACAAGCCAGAACGGGGCTTGTACATTGAAATGATGGGCGGCCCAGTCATAGACGAGTACATCGCGGTCCTCGGCCTGGGGTACTCGTCAAACATCTGTACGATAGTAGATAAGGGTCTTCCCCGGCATCGATGGTACAGGTAAAACAAGCAATATTGTCCGCACACGCCACTGGTCAGGCTTTGCAACGTTTGACTGTTCCAACACCACGTCTCTATGCCTTGATCCATGAAGTCTGTTAAATCGGGATGGAGGGGTGGCAGGCCGTACGGGTCAAAGTATTCGCCCTGCTGTTCTGTCAAGTACACGGCCACCCAGTGTTCACCGGGCTGATCCATCGGGTCCGTGTTGAGAACGTAAGCAGCCGGATACATACGGTCTAATGGAAACACATCTCGGGCGAACACCCCTTGAAAGACCCTACGTGTCTCTGGGTCATTCTCCAGCACGGTGGTTATCTGGTCTGTATCCATGTTGGGTGGAGAAGTCACACAGGACGTTGCGCGCCTTGTCCACTTGAATGATGTTGTCAAACTCGGCGTAGCAGATCACATTGACGGTGGTCCCGAGGGCTCGTGCAAAGTGGATTTCCAACCGTAAATTGCCTTGCTTGGCGAGGACCGGCTGATGGTCGTTCTCTAAGGTCGGGGTTAGATCGAAACAGAACAACGTGTATCCGTTCGCGTAGTCCTCCCGACTGATGAAATTCCCTTCGTCCTGGTTGATTTGACCGGTGGCTGTAAACAGGCTCTGATAGGCTCGAATGAAATTCCTCCGCCCAAAGTTCAGTGTTAAGGCCGTGGCTGGCACCTGTTGTCCATCCACATGCAGGGCCACAAAATTGATGCCGAAATGTTTCAAGTCAAACGGATTCTCTGGGTAGGCTCCGCTGAAACTGGTATTTTCCACACAGGCCAGGATCAATCGCTTGGGTAGTTCCCCCAGGAACAGGTTTTCTTTGTTGGCGCCCATATTTCCAGCAGGCACAGAGAACACTTTGGTTTGCACACGTCGGATAGGGTACTGGGCTGGTTTTGTTTCCAAGGCTTTCGTGTGTCCCAATTGAACGGCTGGATTCGGTTTCACTTTTCGGACATACAGGACTGCGTCTTGGATGACAATCTTATAGTCCGCTACATGCCCCTCTACGTTAGTAGCCATCAAGGCGAAGGTGGGAGGCGCCCGTATCAGTCGGATTTTGATGGGGATCTTGTTCAAGAGGTACCGGTCTTGCATGAACATGTCTGCATGCAGTCGACCCATCATATCCACCGAGGCACTGTTCGCAGTGAAGGCCTTCCGTTTGTTATATCCCCCATTGTCCGCCGTGTCCATGTGCTCGGCTGTGTCCCTGTAGAATAAAGCGGTTGTCAGCTGAGATTTTTTAGCCTCTCGGCCATACGACAGCAGTGTCTCGATGTAGGCTCGATAGGGGTACGTGTTGGTGGAGTCACTGATGAGTTTGTCGCTGAGAAAAATATCCACCTGCTGAAACATCGAGTGCAGCCAGAGATTCGTTGGGCCCACCGTTGCTTGGTCAGCGATTCTGGTGCCAGCTCCATTGACCACCTTGGCTTTCACATACAAGTAGGTATGGGCTAAATCCACATAGGCCGTATCCGCATTACTGATGGTGAACTCGATGGGCCCGGTCTCGTTGATGCTGGAGAGCGGGAGATGCTCCACCCATAATCCTTGTTCGACACTGGTTTGTGTGGGCGGCACGGTCCACAAATCAAATTCACTGTTGGTGGAGGGGCAGGACTCGGCGTGGATTAAGGACATCCTTTGTCTTCTTCGATGTGCGTCGTCGCTGGATCGGTCGTCGACTGGTGCGTGGTCTCCGTGGGGCAGCTCTTTTATTCCCTACGGTGCGTTGTGCTTTGGCCACCAAGACGCCTCCCGCTTCTTTGGCCCGCCGTTTCAAGGATTCTTTGGGTGCCGTACCCCCCGAGACATCACCGGCCACTTGCAGTCCACTGCGTACCGCTTGTTTGCCCATTGCTTTCACCCCACGCGTCACCAAGGGCAGGAACGTTTTCACAATGCTGCCGAGTATGTTCCCCAGACCATGTCCTCGTTGCATGCGTGCACCGCTAAATACCGGAAAGCCACCCCGGCCTGTTGGGCATAATAGTCGGCATAGCTGCGTGCATCGCACTCGTAAGGTACTTTCATTATGCAAAGTGGGGAGCACGTGCTTGTCGAAAATGAAGTGTCAGCACCACTTTTCCTCGTTCGAATGCCACCGGTCGTCCCGTGTCATCTCTTATATCCACCGTGATCGTGTTTATGTCGGTATGTCGTACGGGCAGGTACATTATATGGTTGAAACTGTGGGTGACTTGATCGCCATACGTCTTTTTAATGGGGACCACCCGTAACAGAGGTGTGTTGATATCGCCCACGATGTGGTTGTCCACCACGTCCGAGTAGACGTAGAGTCCGTACATACCCGACTTCATATCCATCGGCATCTCGCCATGGTGTTGGGTGGGACAAGCGAACGTCTGTAGATCGAAACCCAGCATTTGCTGTAGTGTAGGACTGAGTTTCACATTCACGGTATCGGTGACGGTAAGCTGTGCCTTGTCGTTGTGTACGTTGACATCGAAGAACACGTTTCTCTTGAAGCGCAAGGCTATCAGGCGTGTTGCACTATCCGTCACCCCCCGTAGCGCCTTATCATGCATCAATCTTGACAGCCCACCCATGAACTCTTTGGGGGTATCGTATTGGCCTTCGGGCAGGGTGAGCCGGGTGTTTTTGCCTTCGTAGGTGACCTCGTACCACACTTCATTGGCTCGCACGTTGTACCACGAGTAAGGGTATTGGATATCCACGAGGGCACATTCCCAGCGTCCAGGTAAATGTAACGGTTGTGGTAACTGGGTGACGTACTTGGCCACGGTGTTGTCAGGAAACACATCCAGCGAACTGTTACTGGGTAGCGTCAGGTAAAACATGGCGACTGAGCTGTCCTGCTGCTGCTGTTGGTTTTAATAGGTCTTCCAGGCCTTGGGCGGTTGTGTGCGGCGTCGTGTTCGTTGCGTTGACTTGCTACGTGTCACGGCTCTGGAGATGTGGGGTGTCTTGATCAAGGGTGTTTTTTTATAGGCGCGAAAAGAAGGTGCCCGTTGTGGTGGTGTTTTGGGGGGTGACTCCGGTTCCCATTCGGATTCCCA
>JAVTVY010047955.1:0-23020 GCA_036873755.1 Hanleya hanleyi
AAAAGTTGAACCTACAGTACTCGCTGATTGGCTGGACCTCACCAAGAGCAAGGTCGTTGAAACAATCCGCCATATTGACAGAAGCACTCTTCCCCAAACAAAACAAGTACTGAGAAACCTCAATTCGCAAGAAGTTCTAGCAAATCTCCAGAGTAAATTCGTCATAGTCCCAGCAGACAAAGTTCCGAATAATATAATATTCATATGTAAATATTACTATTACCAGGTGCTGGTTAAAGAATTGAGTGTAGACATATCTTCATCAAATACGTCTACTTACTCCCAAACTGCATTTACTCTGGAAGATTTATTTAACAATCACAAAGTTTCTCAGGGAAAGAGGTATTTGTCTTCCAACCAATCATAACGACATACCAAAAATATACTGGACTCCCAAAATGAATAAATCACCATACAAAGCTAGATTCATAGCTGGTTCTAGAAGCTGCACCACCAAGCTTCTTTCAACCCTATTGACGAGGGCCCTTCAGGAGGTAAAAGCATTTTGGGAAATGTATTGCGCCACTATTTCTAAGAACTCTGGCGTTGAATGTATGTGGATAATGAAAAACTCAAAATGTCTTACGGAAGAACTTGATGCTAAAGGTCACATACCGTACAGACATGTATCCACATGGGATTTCTCGACTCTATACTACAATCCCTCATCAGGACCTTATTAACCGTCTAAGTTCATTAATAGTATCTGTGTTCAAGAAAACTGATCGTAGATATATTAATGTCGGAAGCCATAAAGCATTCTTTAGCTCTACTGCATACAAGAGATATCATTCATGGGATGTTTCTTTGTTTATAGAGTTGCTTAGTTTTCATGTACATCTATGTGAAATGGCAAACACAACATATCACAGCATATAGGTATTCCAATGGGTACTAATTGTGCGCCCCTGTTGGCTGACCTATATCTGATCTCTTATGAATATGACTATATGCAGGCGCTTTCAAAAACCGATCCATTCAAAGCCCGTTCCTTCTCATTCACCAAACGCTATATAGACGATCTTCTCGCTGTGGATAATCGCTATATAAATGACGCAGTGAAGGATATATATCCACCTTCACTGGATTTGAAGGAAACTACAGATAGCCCTACAGGCACATCTTATTTAGATCTCTATCTCTATAAAAATGAAGCGGGCATTCTCTCTCGTCGACTTTATGACAAAAGAGATGATTACAATTTCGACATCGTAAACTATCCCTTTCTGGATAGTAATATTCCAGTGGGACCTGCATATGGCGTATACATATCTCGCTTAGTAGCATTTGCTAGATCCTGTGTTAAATGTGATGATTTTAATCAACGTCACAAAACATTGTTGCAGAAACTTATAAAACAGGGCTATTCCACCAAGCGCCTCCACTCAAAGTTTCTCAAATTTGATACATATCGCATGCTGATAGCAAAATACGAACGTAGCGTGCAAGATCTATGGCGCTACGTTTCGTAACATGTGTCTAATTCCGCTTAACCCGGGGCTAGGGGCCGTATGAGCCCATGTACTTCAAGATCCTCATGGTACTCCTATATGAACAGTCACAATCAAAGCGTGACTGAGGTACATCATTTTTAGATGACGACTCTATAACGAATATTATGGATTAAGAATACTGATCAGCGATACGGATTTGATATTTTGGAACATCATGATGTCTTGCCGGCATCATTGAAAATTGTTGACCGCTTCTCTCTTGCAGGAAACAAGCCTATGTTTATGTATACTTTGTCTTTTTGAATTTGGTGCTAATACTGTTATATGGAAATGGAATAGGTCTTTGGATTATGGACGCGGATATTCTCTAATGGACGACGGCTGGATTATGAATGACGGACTAGACGCTTGTAATTTCGTCAAATGCTTTCGACACTACCTGTTTGGGCGGAAGTTCCTGCTTCGCACCGATCACGGCTCGCTGAGATGGCTCATGCGGTTCAAGGAACCGGAGGGACAGCTGGCCCGTTGGTTCCAGGCCCTTGGCGTCTACGATTTCAACATCGAGCATCGTCCGGGTCGAAAACATGGTAACGCCGACGCACTGAGTCGTATCCCATGCAAACAGTGTGGTCGATCAAGCAGCGATGACGTTCAGGCAGCCGCCCGTGTGATCGAGATGGTGTCGCCAACCGAAGGGTTCGGCCGAGCCCAGGCCGAAGATCCCGACCTACAACCTGTTCTCGACTGGGTGCGGCAAGGTAGCCGACCAAACCGGGAAGACGTCAGTCCGTACGGACTCGTCACGAAGAGCCTGTGGGGTGCCTTCGATATGTTGGAGATTTGCGATTCGCTGCTGGTTAGACGTTGGGTGGATGACCGTGGAAATGTCAAGCGACGACTGCTGGTTGTACCTCGTTCCTTGCGCCGTAAGGTGTTAAGAGAGTGCCACGACGGTCCCACCGGTGGACATCTCGGAGTAAAGAAGACTTTAGCGAAGGTGAGGCAGCCCTATACCTGGCCTGGCCTGCAGACGGACATACGCCAATGGTGCCGAAGCTGCGATGTATGCAACAGAAGGAAGCAGGCTGGACGCAAACCGCGAGGACCACACAGTGGACAGATGACTGGTTGTCCGGGAGAGAGGATCGCAGTTGACATTCTTGGGCCAATGCCAGAGACGGGCAGTGGAAACCAGTATATTGCGGTCATCGGAGACTATTTTACACGTTGGGTCGAAGCCGTTGCCATGCCCAACCAAGAAGCTCCTACTGTTGCACTGGCTGTGGTGGAACACTATGTGACCAAGTTCGGTGTTCCGATGGCGATCCATTCAGACCAAGGCCGCCAGTTTGAGAGCCGTGTCTTCAAAGGGATGTGCCGAATTTTGGGGATGAGGAAGACAAGGACGACGCCATACCAACCCCAATCGAATGGGATGATTGAGCGGTTCAACAGAACATTAGCCCAAATGCTACATGCCAGTGTTGATCGTCATCCAAGCGACTGGGACCTGCATATACCGCTTGTAGTGATGTCCTATCGTGCTACAGCCCATGAAACGACAGGATTTTCGCCGAATATGATGGTGTTCGGGAGAGAAGTCTCTCTGCCATCTCACTTGATACTGGGAGCTCCTCCACGTCAGCAAGTGGAACCTACAGAGTGGGTAGGAGAACTACGGGACGAGATGGACGAGATTCATCGTAACGCCCGAGAAGTGACTGGGAAGAGCCTGCGGCGCCAGAAGAGGGTATATGATAGCAAGGCCTTTCCGCAAAAGTATAAACCTGGAGATCAGGTTTACCTGTACATTTCTGCTCCCAGACGTGGAGAGAATCGGAAACTACGAGACCGCTGGGCAGGACCATACGTGATAAAGGAAGCTCTCACGGACGTGACCTACCGCATTGCAGATGAGGACGGAGGTCTCCGGGCTGTTCACCATGACAAGCTGAAGCCTTTCTATGCTCGTGAGATGTCCACCAGTGAGTCAGAAGAGACGTCTGGCGACGATGGAGACGTAGAATCGGACGATAGCGTCGGACATGGGGCTATCTTTCCTTATCCCATGGAACCATCGACTGTCGTCAGAACGCCGACTGTTAACCGGCGACCTCGATTGACCCGGGGCGGGCGTGAGATACGGCGACCACGGAGATTTGCCGATTTCGAGGTTGATTTGCAGTCTGCATCACCATTGGATCTCGAGATGGAAGCTTTACCCCCGGCCGAGGTCGAGGCGCAACCGCGGCGGACGACCCGAGGTTGAGTGATTAGACGCCCCGCGCGTTATCGGGATTAATGTAGTTCGGCAGTGTTTGGTCAGCGCCATGAAGCAGGGACCTGATGTCTCCTCCTTCAGTGACGACCCAGCAGACCGCTGGGAAGAACGTCTGATGTAATTCTACCGTATTGAAGCCTTTGTTATGATACTATGGACTATCTACACTTTCGGAGAAAAGACTGCGTGTTCATTCTACTCACCTGTGGTTGGCTACTCACCTGTGGTTGGTAGCTGTGCCGAGCTCCACGACGAGGGCGTCGTGTCTTCGAAGGCGTGGGTAGTGTGACGAAAATGCCCGTGACCTGGAGAATGTCATTTTCGTTCTACGCTGACATTCTAAATAGCATTGTGAATGGACCGATAATGGTGGATATTCGACTTACCTGTACTAACTGTGCGCTGAAACTTTCAGCGAGAGACGTGTGAATATCCCTGACACGCATCTTGCATCGAAACCGGGCGAGAGAAGTCGAACTCTGTTGATCTGACACGAAATCCAACACCGCCTGAGTCTATACTTTCGCTTTATGGGGGCTGCCATGTTTGGGCGCGCAATGGATTCTGAGAGCCAGAGGCTACATAAGACGCAGAGAATGGACGTTCGGCATTCTGTCTCAGACAATCGGCGGGTAAACATCGTGCGAGAGAGCACAGAGACAGGATCGCCGCAAATGCGCCGAATGTGCTGAAAGTGCCGAATTGACTGCCGAAACAGCGCCGAACCATCCGCCGAAGGGTTGGAAAGCCGAGAGCTAAGCCATAGCTTGGGGATAATAGATACTAACACGCACAGTATCTGATGACGAGACGAACCTTCAGACGGGGATAAGATACTAACACGCACAGTATCTGAAGACGAGATGTCCATCAACTGGGAATACAGAGCACCAAATATCCCACACTGCAGCCCATCACACAAATACCATTTTACATGATTACATATATTTGCTCACATACAAGATCGTCGGCCTTAGGGACGGAATAGATCTAATCACACTCACCTACACTAGTTACCTACAGGCCTCGGCTAGAGGTGACGGATTACACAAGCTTACATCCACTGTACATATTTACACTGCCGCAGGGCTCGAATTATGCTTTGCCGCAAGTCTTTGAATTCTATTACAAATCATTGATATTAATTGACATTACACTGTAAGGTAATAATACGTTCCCGAGACCAGGGCATTATTACCACATATATATGCAGACAATCTGAGCCTATTAACTCATCCTTGGGTCAACGCCGTGAGGGCCGAAGTCGCAATGGATTCTGGGAGCCAGAGGCTACATAAGACGTAGAGAATGGACGTTCGGCATTCTGTCTCAGACAATCGGCGGGTAAACATCGTGCGGGAGAGCACAGAGACAGGATCGCCGCAAATGCGCCGAATGTGCCGAAAGTGCCGAATTGACTGCCGAAACAGCGCCGAACCATCCGCCGAAGGGTTGGAAAGCCGAGAGCTAAGCCATAGCTTGGGGATAATAGATACTAACACGCACAGTATCTGATGACGAGACGAACCTTCAGACGGGGATAAGATACTAACACGCACAGTATCTGAAGACGAGATGTCCATCAACGGGGAATACAGAGCACCAAATATCCCACACTGCAGCCCATCACACAAATACCATTTTACATGATTACATATATTTGCTCACATACAAGATCGTCGGCCTTAGGGACGGAATAGATCTAATCACACTCACCTACACTAGTTACCTACAGGCCTCGGCTAGAGGTGACGGATTACACAAGCTTACATCCACTGTACATATTTACACTGCCGCAGGGCTCGAATTATGCTTTGCCGCAAGTCTTTGAATTCTATTACAAATCATTGATATTAATTGACATTACACTGTAAGGTAATAATACGCTCCCGAGACCAGGGCATTATCACCACATATATATGCAGACAATCTGAGCCTATTAACTCATCCTTGGGTCAACGCCGTGAGGGCCGAAGTCGGGTCGCCGAAGACGTGAAGTCTGCCGAGCCGAAGACGGGTCGCCGAAGACGTGAGGTCTGCCGAGCCAAAGACGGGTCGCCGAAGACGTGAGGTCTGCCGAGCCGAAGACGGGTCGCCGAAGTCGGGCCGCCGAAGACGTGAAGTCTGCCGAGCCGAAAGGGGTCGCCGCCGAATTCGGGCCGCCGAATTCGGGTCGCCGAAGACGTGAGGTCTGCCGAGCCGAAAGGGGCTGCCGCCGAAGACGCTTTGGGGTGCCGTACGGGCCGACGCCGCCGAAGGGCTACTGCTAGGAGAGGCAGTGATACGGAGAGGATTCCTGAGACGATTAATAACGCTTAGATGAACTGGGCCGTGTAACCTTAGACACGGTAGACGTTCCGTACAGTCCGGGGCTACGCCTACAACCGGAGAGGAACCAGAGACGCCGTACCATACCACGACGAGAGCCAGTCTGGACGAGACTGGGCCGTGACGCGTCATAGATAGGGTCTCATGTATGTATTGTATATTATTCGTCTTTCTCTTTAAGATAAAGATAACACTTAACGATAACTACCTCTAGAGTAGGGATCTTTATATTACAGGTATTGTGCGCGTACAGAGCTGTGTACATAACAGAATACAATATTATTACTTTATTATTGCCTTGGTTGTTTCTACAGGTCCCCCCATCCTACCTCCTCGATCCAGACAAGGTGACAGGTTGAATCGGACCTTCCTCGTTGGCCAATTCCAGTCATACGAGACTGCGTTCACATCAGCCTGACAATTTGTCACAGGGGCCTGAGACCAGGCCGCCTCAAGTCTCGTGTACACCGCAAGGATAGACGTTTTCTGACCGCTCGAACGTCACAACTTTACTGATTTCATATTCACAGAACCGCTTCGAACTGTGTAGCCCTAACTGTTGCAAACAAATCACCAATCAAACAATTTCGCAAGAGGACAGAGGTGAATGCAATTGCGAGGGAATGTGTCTGTGCCTTTTTTTAAGCGCATACTAACAAGATATTCGGTTATCGCTCCAGGAGTTATATCTGATTGGTCTCAGACGGAATATAGGTTTCTAGCGCCGGTATTAGATTGCAATGATTAGTGATGCCGACTAGATGATACGAACCTCCTCGTCTTGTCGGCATCATTGCAAGAAAGGAGCTTGTGCTCCTAGATTTTTTTATTCGATCCCATTCGTCAGGCGTTGATCCCTTTCCCGCATTTTATATTACAAATATCTCCGATTCTAATCTCACCGACAAGCGAAAAAAAATACATTATTATGCGCGCGGCTTATAACGTCAAATATGTTACGCGGTTTAGCTTCACTCTAAGCGGTTTTGTCAACCATGTCCATTCCAAGTATGTCCTAAAATACAGTAATGAACTGTATCAATAAAGCACAAAATAACAGAGCAGTTTCATAAATTCTATAGGAGCTGTCAAGCGACTTGTAATATGATGAGCGTCTTAATGAGAGAATGCGGAGATGGCGGAGTAGCTAATATCTAGGACTACAATCTGGAAATGAACCGTGCGTTTTTATGCATTACCGATCACGCGTTGATCATCCATGCCACTCAATACCTCGACCAATGGAAGATCATGAAATCATACGAATTGTTCTTTTCGTTATACATTTGAGGACAGTGCATGGGGCGGAGATCATTCCTGCACAGATTTAAACGAAAGGTATCTGCGATTGAATCCAGGAGATTGACTATTCCGGTTTCCGTTTTCTTGCAAGTAACTATTTCGATTACGCGGAAGGCTTTCGTGGAGGAGGACTGATTAAATTTCGGATCTGAATCGTTTATGGCAGATATTGATATAGGTTTTCAGTGCATTACTCACGATCATATGCGCGGAAGATCATGCATTTCTTTTCGTGCCATGGAGATCATTCCTGATTTAAATATCTGCGATTGAATCCAGGAGATTGACTATTCCGGTTTCCGTTTTCTTGCAAGTAACTATTTCGATTACGCGGAAGGCTTTCGTGGAGGAGGACTGATTAAATTTCGGATCTGAATCGTTTATGGCAGATATTGATATAGGTTTTCAGTCGCTACTATACCGCAGGCGCCATATATGCCAGCATAGATGGAAACTCTTTATGATGGTAACCACGACAACACTTTAATACAAAACTCCCTGGTTACTTTGTAACCCCCTATCATTTACTCTCACTCACTAAACGATTGTTAGCTGAGTCGTGCCCAAAGCGCGGGAGTATCCCAGTCTAGATTAGTTATGGGTATTTACGTGAATATTCAACTCCGTCTGATATTCAAAGAATACGTCAATATGATCTAAGCCACGGATGAAGAATCCTATACCGACCCAGTCAATTTTTCATTTGAAGAAAAATCGACCACTTGTTTGGTCTCCCCCATTCGCATTCAGCATATGTTTTATTTGTCATTGCAATACAGTCAGTTTAACCCGTTTATAGGTACGTATGATTGATGGCAGTGCTAGATTTAACCGCTAGATGATACGCCATCCATCAGCTGTACAGCTTTGCACTTTCACATTTATTTGGGTATTCCTGGAAACGGTATCTTAATTGAATAAAGAGTAGGACTGAGGTAATCAGACTGCTTGTAATTGTTCCTTGGATAACGACGGAGTACATAACCACCATCAGGCCATGCATGTAAGCTCTTACAGACCCTTTAATGTGGAGTTGGCCTAGAATGTTCTCTCATATTATTCTCCTTATTACTGACCCGTTAATTTGGTGTTGGACTAAAATATTCTCCCATATGCGTCTCTCTATTACTGACTCGCTCGAATTTCTTTGTTTTCCATTGTTTTCTCGTTTGGCGAAATTTAGATGTCCCCTTGTATGAAAAAATAAAACTATACATCTGTACTAGGGAGAGAGAATTAACTATACATCTGTACTAGGGAGAGAGAATTAACTATACATCTGTACTAGGGAGAGAGAATTAACTATACATCTGTACTAGGAAGAGAGAATTAACTATACATCTGTACTAGGGAGAGAGAATTAACTATACATCTGTACTAGGGAGAGAGAATTAACTATACATCTGTACTAGGGAGAGAGAATTAACTATACATCTACTAGGGAGAGAGAATTAACTATACATCTGTACTAGGGAGAGAGAATTAACTATACATCTGTACTAGGGAGAGAGAATTAACTATACATCTGTACTAGGGAGAGAGAATTAACTATACATCTGTACTAGGGAGAGATAATTAACTATACATCTGTACTAGGGAGAGATAATTAACTATACATCTGTACTAGGGAGAGATAATTAACTATACATCTGTACTAGGGAGAGAAAATTAACTATACATATGTACTAGGGAGAGAGAATTAACTATACATCTGTACTAGGGAGAGAGAATTAACTATACATCTGTACTAGGGAGAGAGAATTAACTATACATCTGTACTAGGGAGAGAGAATTAACTATACATCTGTACTAGGGAGAGAGAATTAACTATACATCTGTGCTAGGGAGAGAGAATTAACTATACATCTGTGCTAGGGAGAGAGAATTAACTATACATCTGTACTAGGGAGAGAGAATTAACTATACATCTGTACTAGGGAGAGAGAATTAACTATACATCTGTACTAGGGAGAGAAATTAACTATACATCTGTACTAGGGAGAGAAAATTAACTTACATATGTACTAGGGAGAGAGAATTAACTATACATCTGTACTAGGGAGAGAGAATTAACTATACATCTGTACTAGGGAGAGAGAATTAACTATACATCTGTACTAGGGAGAGAGAATTAACTATACATCTGTACTAGGGAGAGAGAATTAAGGTTTAATGTCGCGTTCAGTAATATTTCAGCTCTATAGCGACGATCAAACAAAATGCTAAGTATTCAAGTAACTCAGTAAACTAATGCATTGATAGCATGTATCACCAGTAATGAAAACAGTTTCATTGATCATTGATCTGTCTAACCGCCCTGGCGTTGAAATTGTTTCAATGCGAAACACAAGAACAGTTATAAGCATGACAGGCAAAAGGCAGTCAAATATGGCGACATCAAACAGCCATCAATGGTACAATTATATAGATCATCGAGGTGTTAAGACACAAATGTCATATCGATCATCAGTTTTCTCTAGGCTCTTGACAGGAAGTTACTTATAAACATTGTTTGAAGGGAAACACTAGTTTCTCGCTGTCTATATAGAACCTAAGTAATGATCCGAACGAGTTCCACTGTGATGAACCCATTTAGATCAAGATATAATTGTCACTACAGTTGGCCCCTCACATATCCATGTGTCCCATTAGCTTCTTTCGCACAATCATGGCTTAAGGTCTGCCATGTTCAGTTACCCGTCCATTGGACTCCGGGGCAATCTTCGCCTATTGTTCCATTGAATCGACTGAGGCATACGTTAGTTTCACACAGGCCATAGGGGTGGGGTAAATGCCGGAAAACTGACAAGAAGACATGCTATTTGATTTTGATTCATTCACAAATCAGAAATGGCAAAGAATGGATATTGGTTGAGGATAACATGATCAAAGAAACAAGGTAGTGCATATGTCAAAAAGTACAACCAAAAGGGGGTTGTTTTGTCCTTGAAGAATGAGAATATACTAACATGGAGAAAATAAGTAGTAAGCTGAAATAAGTAATACAAAAAAGCAAAGAGCATGGACCAAGACATCGATTAAGTTTAAATGAAAAATTATTTTAGATTTGCTGTGAAGAGTTGTGTGGAGTTTCATTCCTGAGGTGCTGTGTTTTTCGGAGTGTAGTAAAACAAGATGAAAATAATGGAATGACATATAGATTAATGTCCCGGGTCCTCGTTTTGTATTGCTGTACATTCAGTGTTTTTTTAATGAGGTAAATTTGGAAATAAGGTGGGCGTCTATAAGGATGAAAATCATGTTTGGGTCAAGGTTAAGCGACAATACTGGTTCAACCGGAGTAATGGTTGAGAATGCTCATGATTATTGGATGAAATGACGAGAGTCGCACGTTTTTGGCGTATAAATAAACGAGTCAAGTGTTTTTTGTAAGGTTTCATTGTAAACATTTTATTAGTTATATTACATCTTAGAGAATATTGCCTGGATATCAGCCTTTGGGTTCGTAGGACTCCTTGCAGATGACGTGGTTGTTTGTTTTCACCTGAAAGACAAGATCATCGAGCTTCTCAACTCCACGCCCCATTGACTAAAAGTAGTGCTAGCAAAATACCATTTAGTGAGTTTTATGGTGAATCTTGGTTTATCTACCAAAGTTGTCTGATTTATTTGGTTTGAGTAACACAGCTGTCTAATTTATTTGGCCTCGCAGACTTCTTTACTATATTAGTCATTACACGTACAAATGGAGAAATCTGTATAAATACTCATATTTCCGGCATACAATGAGTCAACTGAAGACGTAGTGAGTATATTTATATATAATGAATTATTTATAAAATGAAACATTTACAAAACGTTATTAAAATCTGATATCGCATTGTACATATCGCTCTATGTAATCAAATTTAATAGCTTCCTGGCTTACCATTCATGAGATTTTGTTGAGAGTATGGGGGTAATTAATCCCAAACATATTCCGGTGTTTGCTATTTCATTGTGATCGAATTGACATAGTAAAACTAATTGGACACTGTGTTTTCTTCTACGATCAGCAATGGAAAAATGACCAACTTTATTTGTACATTGCATATCGTTTTATGACCAGTCAAACTAGTGTTCAGCGAGGCCTGCTCGCAAATTAGGCTGATAATGGAAAGATGGAGATAATAGTGTTATTTTTTCACTCCAAATGGAAGACAAATGTCAGTTCAATATTTTGGGTAGCTGTTGATCTTTCGTTTCTGCGCATTTGCACAAAGTTAATTTGTTTATATAACACAGGGTTGGTGATTGAGTCACTCGTACTTCCGTTTACTTCCATATATCCTGGGACACAATTAACCTGATTTTGTCTGATTTTCGTTTTTGGTCATTGATGTTTTGGATGCCAGTGTCCATATACGTTGAGACCAGGACAACAAAACATGAAATACAACCAAACCGAGATGCATTTCTGGCATACATTTTGTCCATCTGAGACTTTAGTCAGTATAACCATATAAAATAAAAATTATTGATCGACAATTCAAATATTCACAAAGCGTTCTTAAAATTTAATATGTTATTGAGCGTCTTGCGCAACGGCATAGGGATTTTTGTTGAGAGTACTGGTGTGATTAATTCCAAACCTGTTCCTATGTATGCAATTCATTGTGATCTAGTAAATGTAACTGGATTATTAAATTCGATGCAATGTGAGTGTAGTCATTCTGTCTGTCCCCACTATCAACATCTCAGAAGATGACTACCATCATCAACCATCTCTATTTGTGAATGACATACTATTTTATGACAAGTCAGTTCATTAGAATTTGGTGTAACCAACTGTTCATGTGTTCAATTCTGCTCGCGAATTTAGCTGATAATGGTTATTTCCACAAAGTGCCTGGGATTGCCACAAGATTGCGATAATAGTGTTATTGTTTCACTCAAAAGACAAGAACCAGAAAAGTTGCCGTAGAGATATATTTTGTTTAGTTGCTGATATTCCGTTTCGGTTCGTTGCACGGAATTACTGTATTTAAATAACCCAGGACGGAGAAAGAGTCTCTCGTACTGCCGTTGTATGTCTGACTAATCTATAATACAAGCGTCTGGTCCGTCATTCCTTATTTAGCCGGTTTTTAACCCTATCTGCCCTGGGCGATTTGGGGTGTACCGCAGCCTGGTGGGTGGGTGGAAAGTGCCCCCCTCCCCTTCCTAAATATTTTCGCTATCCCTAAGGCTAGGGGGCTGAAATCTATCACACTATGCCTTTGGGTCAAGGTCTACTAGAAAATGTAAAAACAATCCAAGATGGCCGCCATGATGACGTCACAGTGACGTCATTTTCAAAAATGGCATTTCGGCCAGATTTTTCGATTTCCATATAACAGTATTAGCACAAAATTCAAAAAGACAATCATAGTATACATAAACATAGGCTTGTTTCCTGCAAGAGAGAAGCGGTCAACAGTTTTCAATGATGCCGGCAAGACATCATGATGTTCCAAAAATATCAAATCCGTATCGCTGATCAGTATTCTTAATCCATAATATTCGTTGTGAAGTCGTCATCTAAAGAATGATGTATCTCAGCCACGCTTTGATTGTGACTGTTCATATGTGTACCATGAGGATCTTGAAGTACATGGGTTCATACGGCCCCTAGCCCCGGGTTAAGCGGAATTAGACACAAGATACGAAACGTAACGCCATAGATCTTTCACGCTACGTTCGTATTTTGCTATCAGCATGCGATATGTATCTCCAAAATTGAGAAACTTTGAATGGAGGTGCTTGGTGGAATAGCCCTGTTTTATAAGTTTCTGCAACAATTTTTTGTGACGTTGATTAAAATCGTCACATTTAACACAGGATCTAGCAAATGCTACAAAGCGAGATATGTATACGCCATATGCAGGTCCCACTGGAATATTACTGGCCAGAAAGGGACTAGGACTAGGACACTGGAATATTGCTGTCTAGAAAGACCTAGGACATAATTGATATGCCTTTATGCTCGAACCATTTTGTATTTGTACCTTAGTATTATTCATGCCCCCAGTTAATTATATTCTACACACTCAAACCAAAGATACAAAAAATTACAATACATGGGAATATGGAAAACGCACATGCACGCTTTTGGAGTACGGTACAATCAAAATCCAAATATGTTTATGTCATTGTCAAAGGGTGCCGTATATAAAATAATATTTGTCCACCATGCGATTAACGACAGTTAATGGTTGTCATATTCCTTGGACAATTGCTTTATGAAACTATTTTGATCGATGATCAAAGGTAATATATCCACAAGATTCCGTATAATTTATTTGATTGTGCAATATACAGAAATAAGATTATCACAAACATTGTTTTGTTCTCTGGTAAGTACTCCCCCCCTCTACCGCTTGCTCGTATATTTACCTGTACTGCGCGATAGCGAATGTGAGAGGTTATTTAACTTCAAATCCTTCTTGTTCTCTCTTTCCTAAGTTGTCCTAACTTTGACTCGCGATAAAGCAGGATAACAAAATGCACTCTAAACTGCTGTTGCTCTACATTACGCAACCAATATTCCATCAATCTAAAAAAACAAAGACGTCTATATCACGTCTCCAAATTGTAGTTTTGCAACTCGTAGCATAATTTCTGGATTTTCGGGAAGAGTTTAAGGCCTACGTCTCGCATGTTACTTGGAAACCATACGCTACCGTTGGCAAAGATACAAGCACGAGCAAAATACAGTCAAATTCTCAACCATTACTATATATTCTCTATATCACGTCCCCAAATTGTAGTTTTGCAACTCGTAGTATAATTTCTGGATTTTCGGGAAGAGTTTAAGGCCTACGTCTCACATGTTACTTGGAAACCATACGCTACCGTTGGCAAAGATACAAGCACGAGCAAAATACAGTCATATTCTCAACCATTACTATATATTCAGCATAAAGACGAAAGCATTTATTATAATGAATGACCTGTAAATGGTTCGCGTGTCTCCTATAACTGAATGGACAGGTTAACCACATTGCTGTTTGTTCATGTATCTGTTTCAATGCACATAATTAGGTAGGATGAACGAGGTACGCGACTTCAAAGAGGCCACACGATTAACTAGTACGTGAATCACTCGAGTGTACAGGCAAAAATGTGATATGATTTTAAAAGTTTCCTGATTCTAGATGGTTTTCGTGGAAAAATATAGCGTATTCTTGGAACATGTTACGAAAACCAAGCAGATGGCAGGAAGTAAACATTTAAACCGTTCACGAATGGCATCCCATCAAATATATAATAGCGACGTAGATAAATCAATGCCACAAACTAAATAGATATTTGTTATCTTAACCATCTTTCATCTGGACTTCTACATATATTGTATATCCAGAAATTTATGAAAAGTTTCACTGACTCGCTCGAATTTCTATATTTTCTCATTTTTCCTCATTTGTCGAGTTTTAGATGGCTTCTTATATAAAAAAGAAAGCGATACATTTATACTATCACCAGTAATGAAAGCAGTTGCATTGTTCACTGATCTCTCTAACCACCCTGGCGCTTATAACTGTTTCAAAGTCAAATCCAAGAACAGTTGGACGCATGAAAGGCAGAAGGCAGTCAAATATTGCGAGTTGAAATTGCCATCAATGGTACAATTATATAGTTCATTGAAGTATTGAAACACGATATCAATCATCGGTCTTTCGTTGGCTCTTAACAGAAAGTTACTTATATTATGTTAAACATTGGTTGAAGGGAAACATTAGTTTTTCGCTGTCTATATCGAACCTAAGTAATGAACCAAACGAGTTCCACTGTGATGGATCCATTTAGACAGAGATATGATTGTCACTACCGCTGGTCCCTCACATATCCATGTGTCTCACTAGATTCTTTCCGAGAAACACGGCTTATGGTTTACAAAGTTTAGTGACGCGTTCATTGCCCTCTGGGGCACCTGTTGTTCGATTGAATCGATTGATATGAGGCATACGTTAGTTCACACATGCCATGATGGTGGGGTAAATGCCGGAGTACTGACAAGAAGACATTTTATTTGATTTTGATTTATTCATGAATCAGAAATGGCAAAATATGGATAATGGTTGAGCATAACTTTCTTCGGGAAAACAAGGTGGTACATATGTCAAGCAGGACGATGTTGTCAGATCAAGAGGGTGTAGTTTATCAATAGAGAATGAAAATATACTAACATGCAAAAAATATGTAGTAGGCCGAAATCATGTAGTGCGCAAAAGAGCAAAGAACATGGAATAGAGAATCGATTAATTAGTTTCGATGAAAATGATTTTTGATTTGATTTGAAAATTGGTACGAAGCTTATAGTCTTTATAAAGGGGAGCAACTTGCTTCATTCCCGAGGTCGTGTGCTTTTGAGAGTGCAGTAAGAAAGATTCGAATAATGGAATGTAAGGAAACTACAGATAGCCTCAACGACACATACTATTTAGACCTAGATCTCTATAAAAATGAAGGGGGCGACCTTTTTGGTCTTTGATATATGTTGGCATTTGTGGGAAGCTTGGTCGACATCGGGCCTTACAGACTAGTCTTCTGTGTTAAATGCCGTCATTTTCACCCGACGACGATACAGCTCACCAGTCCCCTGTGTACGAGTTGTCACAGCGACACAACTCACCAATTACCAATACACGAGTTGTCAGAGCATTTCCATCATAGCTCTCTTGATTTGTATCTAATACCGCTTATGCCGGTGCTAGGGGCCGCGTGGTCATGTCATCCAAGTTGCCACATGAACAGATACAATAAAAGCGTACCGGAGATACAACACACATCACGAATTGTTAGATTCTTGGTATATGCTTTAGAATAGGTTAACCAGAAGACTATACTGTGAAGTCATGTGACTCTTGTCAGTATGTCGGCACCTCTTCCCACTTCCCTTATATGTGTTATAATTCTCCCTTGTCGCCTTTACGACAAAAGAGATGGTTACTGGACAGAAATTTTCCAGTAGGACCTGCATATGGCTTACACATATCTCGCCTAGTAGCATTTACTAGATCCTGTTTTATGTGACGATTTAATCAAAGTCTCAAAACATTATTGCAGAAACTGATAAAACAGGGTTATACCACCAAGCGCCTCCGCTCAAAGTTTCTCAAATTTTGCGATACATATCGCATGCTGAAAAATACGAGCGTAGCCTTCAAGATCTATGACGTTGCGTTTCGTAACTTGTTTCTAATTCCGCTTAACCCATGCCTATGGGCCTTATGTATCCATGTTTCAAGATCCTCATGGTGTTCATATGAACAGACACCATCAAAGCGTGACTGAGATACATCATTCTCTAGAATACGATTTTACAACGAATATCATTTGGATTAAGAATACTGATCAGCATTACAGATTTGATATTTTAGGAACATCATGATGTCTTTCCGGCATCATTGAAAACTTGTTGGCCATTCCTCTCTTGATGGAAACTATGTGTATGTATACTATGTTTGTTTATATATTTGGTACTAATACTATTATACGAAATAGGTCTTCGGATTATGGACGCGGAGATTTTTTAATGAACTACGGCTGAATAATGAATAACGGACCAGGCGTTTGTAATATATATATAGATTACCGTTTCGGGTGCTCGGTAGGTATTGATGTACATCCAATTGTTGAAGTAAATTTCGAAAATAGTTGGGATTGGATGAAGATATTTTTTGGTCAGATCCAAGCACCAATGCTGGTTCAACCGGAGTAATGGTAAAATTTGTAAATTAAGGAAAAGTGGTTGAGTATATTCCTGTTAACTGAACGAAGTTATGACTCCAATCGCCATTTTATTTTTACCATAATTAAAGATTCCAGTGCACTGAATAAGGATTTCACCAAAGGATATTTCCATATGACATGTATGGGGAAAACTTTTAATGCGATTGATGATTCGTATGTTTCTCGATACATTTTTTTTTACAAATATATTCAATGTGAGATGTCCAGTTTAACTCCCGTTGCACCGGCATTTTTCACTGCTCCAAGTTGGTATCAACACTGTCACGGACATGAATGAAGCGAAGATATACTTATCATTGCCTACACCGTTTCAGAGCGGGTACGCCAGGCTTTCGAACAAGATATAATACGATGAAAATATTTATCCCAAAATTCTTCATTTTTGTATGCCAATGGCAGGCAATCATTGAAATATATTTCTATCGGTACTTGACTACCGGTACGGTAGAGAGAGGGTTAAACTATTATTAAAGATAAGGTCATTTCCCAACGACGTTAATTTCTATTCCATAAATTAATGCCGGGTTGCAAATTTATCTTCGGTTTCACTAGGACATATTTCGTTTACTAGATAGACAATTGGACGATCACTCTACATTCTTCCTAAATATACCAAGTATGAAGATGGATTCATGTGCTGTTCTGTATTTCAGCTTAGCGATTTGTCTGATGTAGACACTTCAAAGAGCAAATTTCATACATCGATTATAACTAGCCAGCCGATTAGCAGAGTAATAAATTTCAGTTTCGGGCGAGTACGCACGAGTTTTTCAGAGATCCGCTGTCAACTTTGTATTGCCCATATTACATCTTAGTTTACGAAGATTGTCTATATATCAGCCTATGGGTTCGTTGAACTTGCAGATGACGTCGTTATACGTTTTCACTTGAAAGACAAGATAATAATGGATCAGGGAATTCCTCAACTACACGCCGCATTGAGTACAGTTGTACAAAGCTATTTTACTTGGTTCGAGTAACATAGCTGTCTGATGTGTTTCACCTCGAAGACCTTTTCACTATATTCGTCATTAAAAGTACAAAGGGAGAAATTTGTCTGATACTCATATTTCCGGCATACATTGGGTTCAACTCAGAACGTAGTGAGCGCACGTATATAATGAATTATTCATAAAAGCAAACATTTACAAAACGTAGGTAAAATATGATATCCCATTGTACATATCGCACAATGTATGCAAATAAAAAGCTTCCTGGCATACACTTCAAGAGATTTTGTTGAGAGTATTGAGAGTTGAATGTAATTAATTTCAAACCTATTCTCGTGTATGCTATTTCATTGTGATCGAATTGACATAGTAAAACTAATTGGATTATTAAATTCGATGCAGCGTGAGTGTGGACATTGTGTCTTCTACTACGATCAGCAATGAAACATGACTGCCATCAACAACCAACTTTATTTGTGCATAGCATATTGGTTTATGGCCAGTCAGATTGTTGTGTTCAGCGAGGTCTGCTTGCAAATTAGGCTGTAATGGAAATATGGAGATAACAATGTTATTTTGTCACTCCAAATGAAAAACTAAGATCAATTCAATATTTTGGGTAGCTGTTGATCTTTCGTTTCATAGTAAAGCTAATTTGGTTATTAAATTCGATGCAGTGTGAGTGCAGACATTCTGTCTTTCCCTAATATTAACATATGAAAAGATGACTACCATCAATAACAAACACTATTTGTGAATGGCATACTATTTATGACAAGTCAGTTCATTAGAGTTTTGTGTGGCCAAGTGTTCTTGTGTTCAATTCTGCTCGCGAATTTAGCTGATAATGGTTAATTCCACAAAGTACCTGGGATTGCCACAAGATTGAGATAATAGTGTTATTTTTCCACTCAAAATGCAAAACAGGAAGATTTGCTAACGGGAAATATTTGAGTTAGCTGTTGATCTTCAGTTCCAGATCGTCTGCACAGAATTACTGTATATACATAACCCAAATCCGGGAAAGAAGATCTCGCACTGCCGTTGTATTTTCGTCTAATCTAAGATAAATGCGTCCTGTCCGTATTTTCAATAATCAACCGTCGTTCTTTAAAGTATTTCTGCGTCCATAATCCAAAGATCTAGGATATCAGTGGTATGCCTTTATGCTCGAAGCATTTTGTATATGACCCTTCGTGTTATTCATGTCCCCAGTCAACTATAGTCTATACACTCACAACTTTAACATGACATGGTGAAAGTTTATGTAACCAATGATACATGGGAATATGTTAAATGCAAATTCCCTCCTTTTGAGTACAGACAGGCAGCCAGACAATGCTCGGTCCCCCGCCAACGATAGTGTTGAGAGCGTCGTTTGTGTCGTGGGTATAGATGAGAAATGAAGTCCTAACTCAACCAAATCGACAATGGTGTCGTCGCTGTGAGCGTTCGGTCTAAAGCGAAGAAAATCGATCTCAAACAAAGAAAATAGGCCAAACGCGCTAAATATGCGGTGAACAATCTGACTGAAATGCCGAAATACCCTGATATTTTGATTTACAATACAAGCCAACAAAGATTTTACAGAATAAATATAAAGAACTGGATGTTTCTTTGAAAACGTTGTGATAGATTGAAGAAATGTCACGGGTTCCTCCAAACATTGATGACATGTAGGCTACATGTAAACGTTGATATGGCGAACATGATGCGAATATAGACTCATTATATAATTCTGAATGATGTTTTCGTTAGAATTGTATAAATATGATGTCAGATGTAATAATTATTAAAAAATCCCCATTTCTGTTTACAATGGTTTGCATTGTACGCAACATGGTAGCTCATTCACATACCGGAGGATTGTAACTGGTACAAATATTAACGCCGACAAGAAGCAATCAGTGAGTCACTTTGCTTAGCTATTCATGAAATTTCGCTTGTTTTTTCGGGGATGTGAATCGCTGGATGAAAAGAAGATACCCATATGCCGAATTTGCTAAAAATTTGTGATATTATGGAATGCGAAAGGAATACTTCGCACGAACGAATGGAAATGAAAGTCATTAGTAGTTCCACCTATGACAGATCTTTCTGCACTTCAACACCAGTCGGGACATCTTGTGTCACGGAACATACATGTATATGCCAAATTTCAAAGGAATCCGAGAGAACTGTTTTGAGTTTATTACGTACGGAGGCATTATTTGGTCTTATTTTCTTCGCACGGAGAAGTACAGAAAACGGAATGACCCTTGGTGGCGCCACTTATCGACAGATGTTGCTGAAACGCAATACCAATCGACATCTTGTGGCAAGGAACGCATGTGCCGAATTTCGAAGGAATCCGACAAAGTTATCACGTGCGACGAATTCGAAAGGACATGCACGGACATGCGCAGACATCCACACAAGGATGGAATGAACCCTAGTGGTAGATCTTGCTGAAACGCAATACCAATCGACGTCTTGTCAAATTGCCAAATTTCAGAGGAGAGAGAGAGAGAGAGAATTACGGTTTAACGTCGCATTCAGCAATATTTCAGCTATATAGCGACGACCAAACAAAGTTCTAAGTAATCAATTAAAAAACTCGGTAAACAGGTACAAACATTAAAATTTGTACAACAAACCAATCTCTCTCAAATAATTTAAAATACAATCCTCTTTCACTCTGCTAAAAAGATCTTCCAGCGTAGCTGATAAAAAATATCTCTTACAATCTTAAAATCTATGCAGCCTATGAGAATATGTTTCACCGTGAGATCTTCATGGCAAGGTATACACCTGGGAATCGGCTCCTGTTTTAGTAAATATTCATGAGTTAATCGTGTGTGACCGACCCTACATCGTCTAATCATGGCCTGGTGGAAACGCTTATGACTGTTCAGATGAGTATAACCAACCGTTACTGGACTCCCAAAATGCATAAATCACCATATATAGCTACATTCATAGCTGGTTCTAGAAGCTGTATCACCAAGCTTCTTTCAACCCTGTTGACGAGGGCCCTTCAGGAGGTAAAAGCATTTTGGGAAAGGTATTGCGCCACTATTTCTAAGAACACTGGCGTGGAATGTATGTGGATATTGAAAAACTCATAATGTCTTACGGAAGAACTTGATGCTAAAGGTCACATACCGTATAGACATGTATCCACATGGAATTTCTCGACTCTCTATACCACAATCCCTCATCAGGACCTTATTGACCGTCTAAGTTCATTAACAGTATCTGTGTTCAAGAAAACTGATCGTAGATATATTAATGTCGAAAGCCAGAAAGCATTCTTTAGCTCTACTACATACAAGAGATATCATTCATGGGATGTTTCTTTGTTTATAGAGTTGCTTGAATTGGCCAATATATCAACAGCATATAGGTATTCCAATGGGTACTAATTGTGCACCCCTATTGGCTGACCTATACCTGTTCTCTTATGAATATGACTATATGCAGGCGCTTTCAAAAACATCCATTCAAAGCCCGTTCATTCTCATTCACCAAACGCTATACAGACGATCTTCTCGCTGTGGATAATCGCTATATAAATGACGCAGTGAAGGATATATATCCACCCTCACTGGATTTGAAGGAAACTTCAGATAACCCTACAGGCACATCGTATTTAGACCTATATCTCTATAAAAATGAAGCCGGCCTTCTCTCTCGTCGACTGTATGACAAAAGAGATGATTACACTTTCGACATCGTAAACTATCCCTTTCTGGACAGTAATATTCCAGTGAGACCTGCATATGGCGTATACATATCACGCCTAGTAGCGTTTGCTAGATCCTGTGTTAAATGTGACGATTTTAATAAACGTCACAAAACATTGTTGCAGAAACTTATAAAACAGGGCTACACCACCAAGCGCCTCCACTCAAAGTTTCTCAAATTTGGCGATACATATCGCATGCTGATAGCGAAATACGAGCGTAGCGTGCAAGATCTATGGCGGTACGTTTCGTAACCTGTGTCTAATTCCGATTAACCCGGGGCTAGGGGCCGTATGAACCCATGTACTTCAAGATCCTCATGGTACTCATATGAACAGTCACAATCAAAGCGTGACTGAGATACATCATTCGTTAGATGACGACTTTACAACGAATATTATGGATTAAGAATACTGATCAGCGATACGAATTTGATATTTTTGGAACATCATGATGTCTTGCCGGCATCATTGAAAACTGTTGACCGCTTCTCTCTTGGAGGAAACAAGCCTATGTTTATGTATACTATGATTGTCTTTTTGAATTTGGTGCTAATACTGTTATATGGAATATGGAATAGGTCTTTGGATTATGGACGCGGATATTCTCTAATGGACGACGGCTGAATTATGGATGACGGACCAGACGCTTGTAATTCTAACATAAGCGCAGATAGATGGTCTGAAATCGCTGAACAGGATCAACTTCTTCATCTAGAGCTGCCTTAGCCAATCTATCAGCTTCAGTGTTGCCTTTGATGTCAACGTGACTAGGCACCCAACAAAACACAATATCTATCTGTTGATCAAATCTGGTGTCATATAATTGTAGAATTTTCAAGATGGTGGGAAGAGTTGAATTTCCACTTTTAATTGTTTTAAGGCATGATAGTGAATCTGAGATTATGATATATTTTTTCATTCTAGTGGATCCAATACCTTCTAAAGCTGATAATAGAGCCTTTGCTCCTGCAGTAAAAATGGAACTTTTATCTGGCAGACGATACGTTTTAGTTTTGGAACTAAAGATAGTAGCACATGCTACTCTCTCACCATCTTTAGAACCATCTGTATAAATAGCCTGATGTGATTTGTATTTCTCTCTCAATAGACCAAATCCTTGTGTATACACGAGCTGGCTCGTGTCTGCCTTTATATATTTAGTCAGTGAAATATCTACTTCTGGCGTGGCTAACTGCCATGGTGGAGTTGGCAAGAGCTCGTTAGGTAAAATTTGACTAAC
>JAVTVY010047956.1:0-24805 GCA_036873755.1 Hanleya hanleyi
AATTGTCTATTTATTGCACTATTCTTGTTCAAGGCTAAGGATTGCTGCATAATTCAATTGTACATCTGTACCCACATCTTGAAAATGAGAACATTTCATGCAACCAATCGGACATGTTCGAGGCACACATTTCATCGACTCGGAGCAGACATGTGATCATGGAGATCATGCAGTGTCTATTGTTGAATTACTTCTTCGCCAAAGAGGAAATAGCATCAGGCAATATTACATGACCAATACAACTGGATGACGAACATTGTTAAAATCATATTAGCGTACATTCTCAGTATTTTTCCAATTGTGATTGCGTTTTCATTTAGTGTTGATCCATAATTCTGGATTCCACTTCAAAATATTTTGCTTCAAATCCATGAATTCTGCTTAAGTATCATAATTTATATTGCTTTATAATACTCATAACATGCATTCAAGAATGTGTATTTTACATTTATAACAAATGACTTGAATGACTTTGGTGCTACTGGACCCAAATAATCTTTGTTCAGTGAGCGGCACATGTTTGGTTTTTGCAGAGGGCACACCAATAACAATAACATCACATTTCTATGATATTTCAATGCAAATCATCCTGGTTATCGTCACATTCACTAATATCAGCATTACGCCAGTTGGATGTAGTGTAATATGCCCCTAAGGTGTGTTTTTATAGTCATATCATTCAACTGTTATCTAATGCTCATAATCGTTTTGCCAACATGTACACGTGAACTCCAATCACTATAATTTATGTATCAAATCTTTTGTTATAAATATTAATTTTATGTGACCCTAACAGTTGCTTTAGTCTATTGCAATATTATTTAATGACGATATGCAATATAAATTCAAATAACAAATATATCTAAGCAACAATGTTACAATGGATTAAATTTATTTAACTTTTCAGACGAAGAAGACCACTATTCACACTGGTGGTTTTAAATCCAGGTTGGACCATATTATGGGACAGAGCAGATATTCTAAGGTAGCTATTGATTTATTGATTTTTGATACTGAGTTTGTGTCTTGGATTGAATGTAAATTTTATAAGGCCAATTCTCGTAAAGCAAGTAATTACTTGTATTCTACAAGTTGCTGCTACAAGTCACACTGTGCGAATGGGGCTGTAAACAGAGATGATTCTTAACTAATTGATATATCATGTATTTTGTAGAAGACTCTGCCAGTTATAGAAGACGACAGTGATGAGGAAGGAGGTTTGTTTGCCGAAACATCAGAAACATATGCTAATGTAAGTATAAGTTACATTATTGACAGTGCACCACATAATGTAACCATACTATAGTTTTCTCCATCACATCTACATGTAGCTTTCATTTTTCGTGTTTGCATTTTTCGTGAGTGAAATAGTCCTATAACAGCCGACCAACACAGGCCATATTCATACAGCATCTGCATTTATTTAACTACAATGTAGTTTGTCATTCAAAAGTCCATGAACTGATCAAATACTTAATCCTTTGTTTCCAGATTTCCGACATCGAGAGTGTTGCTGATGATGATGGCACTCTGCGACAGACATTACGAAGAATTGAGGAAGAAAACAGGAAGCTACGAGCAGACATTGGCGATCTTCATGAAACTTTGCAAAATCTGAAAGGTAAGTCTGGCTCAGCATTCTTTCTGTATGCAAGATGGCCAAATAAGGGAATAAGACGTATGCATGAATATGTATTTGGAAATATATGGAAGGGTGTCCTTATACACATATATTCTGCAATAACTATTTTCCAAACAAATTTGCTCAAATGCTTTTCTTCAGATCAGCCATCAGTGGTTTCGCATTTTACACATGCATGATTCTCAGCGTAATGAATTATCTCCTTTATAATATAATTACCTCATTTAAATAGCATGAGAATGTACACATGATCCGTATTGTAATTTAACTATCCTCAATATGTTATGGTGCATTTGCGAATACATTTCTATTGTTTTTTGTTCTCTCGTTAGATCTTCCAAAAATGGTTTTGGACTTGTCACAACTTGTATAGGAAGTGAAGCAAAGCTGTCAGTGCAATTGTGCTCAGGAGACAACTACCCCAGAGAGACATCCCTCACCGATGGTACATACTGCTCCACTTGTACCAGAGTCTTCTCTATGCCGACTACCCAGTCACCAGCTCCATCTCCACTGGTTGTTCGAACACCAGGTACCCTGGGACAGCAATCTCCAGTTTTCGCCATCTCACAGCATACCACCGAATTAGATGTTGACCTTGTAAGTCATATGTTTTTTTATCGTTCATAATAATAAAAGGCTTTATCTATACTCCATTACAAACTCTTAGCCCAATACAAGCGTCTAGTACGTCATTCATAATTCAGTCGTCGTCCATTAAAGAATATCCGCGTCCATAATCCAAAGACCTATTCCATATCCATAGGAATGTAATGATATATACAGAGAAAGGTAAATTGGGATATCCTTACATAAGTACAATATGTTTAAAACAGTGATACCCGAAGAACAATTTTATAGTGAGTTTAAATACTTAAAGGGTCTTCTAAAGCTGACTGATCATTTTGGTAGCCTATTGAAACAAGTTGATGATATTTATATTCACGCAGAATATTACAACAGTTATTTTATCATCTTTCAGGCGGTGGTGTCTGGTAATGTATATCTGCCAAGACGAGTTGTACAGAACATTATCCGGAGTGATCCCCGAAAGATGGCCATGGATCTAATGTCAGCTTTATTCACAAGAGCTGAGATGGCTACACACACGCTGACTGGTGTGGAGTCAAATACTAGACCTGATGCAGACGTAAAACCACTCATTGAATCAAGACAAGAAAACTGCTATACCAGGTAATTGTTCTTGTCTTTGAAAATATCTCGGATCTTTTATCAGTTTTATGTACTGTGACAAAAACATTTTGAGCGCTTAGCGTCCCATAAGCCAGGTATTCAAATTAAATTACCCCGCTATAATAAAATGCTGTAATACTTAAATAAGGAGCCAATCAAAGTAAAATTGCCTAAGTATTAAACTTGGTTACCCACAAACTTGCAGCTGCCTATTTGACTGAGTATATAAATTGGGGTTCCAAGCCTTTGGCAAGTTTAATGCATTTCTTTTCTGCATTGCAACCCTACTTCTAAATGTCTTTTAATGATGTGCTAATTAAATATTTTCTTTTACCCCTTTCGCCAAAGTACTACCAAAAGAAGTTTCCTGGCAAGGATAAGATATACAGGATTCTATGAAGGCCAAACTGAATGGCGAACAGAAGTGCTACAGACGGAAGGAGAAGCACAGAGAGGCTCCCCACATCATTCCCCAGTGACAACATGACACACTGATATTATGTCATTCTAATATATACCCTCTATATATATGTGTATCCTGCGTTATTTTGTATACAATAAAATGTCCGTATGCACGGATCGGCTTCTGTTAAATGTCTTTATGGGTAACATGTATTACATGTTACGTAGTAGTACCTGTGTGTTATCTGAACATTACTGACCAGTTTCTGTCCAGTGCACAGTAATTATTTGATCAGTACTGTTTAGAGAGCAATCACTGCTGCTCCATGTAGTTGCTGTAAGAGGTTATTCCTTTAAAAACTCCAGGACGCTGTGTATGTGCCATGACTTCAGTGATATCAGGGACCAGAAGCGAGTTGACCTGATCCATCTTATTTACTGAACTCCACATTTAAAAGTTCACCTCATTTTCAGAAGAGTACCCTGAAAATAGCTATGGAATATTCTGAACTTCATAAATGATGCTACAGGGCAGTCCTATAGGATTCAATAGGACAGTGCTATAGGTCCAATAGGACAGTCCTATGGGATTGCTGTGGGAAAATGTCCTACAGGATCCCATAAGATTTTGCCTATAGGACAGTCCTATAGGACAGTCCTATAGGACTTTCCTATAGGACTGTCCTATTATATCCTATAGGACTGTCCCGTAAGATCCTATAGGACTGTCGTATAAGATCCTATAGGACTGTCCTATAGGAAAATCCTATAGGACTGTCCTATAGGCAAAATCCTATGGGATCGTATAGGACATTTTCTTATAGGAATCCTATAGGATTTTTTGGTAAGGGAGATGACTACTATGATTGTATGTTTGCTATTTTTAGTGACAAAACCAAATTTCGAAAACTAAAACATGACCCAAGTCTGACACAAGTAGCCACATCACAGCGTTACCTCATGATGATGTTAAACCGTGGTGAAATTACTGAAGAAGAACACAAAAAGATTAGACCACAAAACGGGCATGCAGCTAGGGCCTATGGACTACCTAAGATACACAATGAGTTCAACGATCTGCCCCCGTTTAGGCCAGTTGTGGACAACATTGGTTCTGCTTATTACTCTGTTGGTAAATATCTGGCAACACTGTTGAACCCCCTTACACAAAATGACTACAAACTAAAAGACTCTTTTGATGCTACAGACAGGATACAGTCCATCCCTAGAGAATTGACAGAAAATGGTTATAAATTTGTTTCTTTTGGCGTTGTATCTCTGTTTACAAATGTGCCATTAAGGAGAACTGTTAACATTATTCTGAAACGAGTATATGAGAATCAAGAAATTTCTACTCTATTGGATAAACGAACTTTGAAAAAACTGATAATTGATTGTTGCACCAAGACACCTTTTTCATGTGAAAATAGATTGTACCAACAAATTGATGGCGTTATTATGGGTTCACCGCTAGGGTCTGTTTTAGCAGACATAATTATGTCAGAACTCGAAAGATTGTGATAACACCATTAATAGAAGCTGGTGCTATTAGAAGATATATGAGATTTGTAGACGACACCTTGTTGTTAATCAAACCTGTCGACATTGAGTCTGTAGAAGAGAAGTTGAACTCTTTTAGCGAATAACTACAGTTCACACATGAAGTTTTTGTTTAACAATAATGATGTTCATTGTTTAGATTTGAAAATTGTGAATGATGGTACTACAGTATACCGAAAGTCAACACATACTGGGTTATATGTACACTACAATAGTTTCGAACCTTGGTCCAGGAAAGTAACATGGATAAGAACTTTGATAGATCGAGCACGCAAACTTTGCAGTAATGCGAATTTGTTATCTAAAGAACTTGACAAAATTAAACAATTTATGTTATGGAATGGTTTTCCCAGCAAATTATGCCAGAAATTGTTACAGAAATATCAAAATCCACCTCAAAACTACACGAAAAAGAGTTCTGACCAAAATATACCCAAAATATATCTCCGCTTACCCTATTTTGGCAGACAGGGTGAGCGAATTGTTAACAGAACTATCAAGAAAATTAAACGGCTATTAAATGATGCCGCTAGGTTTATTGCTATCTATAATACACGCAAGTTATCTTCATTTGTGTCCTATAAAGATTATATTCCACAATTTCTGAAAAGTTACATTGTGTATGAATTTTGCTGTCCAGGGTGTGGTAAAAATTATATCGGGCAAACAGAAAGATGTTTAATGACCAGATTAAATGAACACTCTAATCCTAATGGTGAAATTCACTCCCATGTTATGAAATGCGATGCTTTCCAGCACATTTATGACTTAATGTTATTATCAGACCGTAATACCAGGTCGGTCAAGGAATTTAAACCAACTGCACATATGCTACTACCCTGCACTAGAGTAACTAACTATGCCAGGCACTAGAGTGAGTTGATGTTCAAGGAAGCTATTGCCATAAAAGATAAAAATCCTGACATCAATCATCGTTTGAAAGCATCCAAAGAATTATTTGTGTTCAAATGAGTTCAAGTCATAGTTTATAGAATCTTTGTATCCACCATAGCTGATATGATGTAAAGAATTGTGTTCGGTTTTATTGTTTCGAAAAACTGCTCACTATGATCCATTGTATATAGAATGTACAGCTTGGACGGTTAACTGTATTCACCCTGTATATATACTCTTGTAATCTTGCTACCTGTATATTCCTGTCGTTGGTATAACCTTTTCCTGACGATGGTATAACCTTTACCGAAATATAGAATATCACTATGACTTCACTTTTCGGAGTTACTTTCATTCTAGTTTATATGAAACTAATCCGTGGGACATCTGGTAGTTGTATTAAAGTTGTCACTACAAGTTATAAAGTATGCATTGCTTTCTTCGATGTGTTATACTCCATTCGGGGCGCTTGACATTTTCATGTAACACTCTCCATACGTCTATATAATCTTTAATCTTTATTTGATTCAGCACGGGTTCACAAGCATGAAGGTGGTTAATATGTTTGTAATTACCAGTGCCTAATGTTGTATTTAAATCAGATTCCAGTCTTCACAAGTCAGATGACTTGAGAGGGCTATTCCATAAATGATCTTTGAAAATTGTATCTGATACCGCTCAAGCCGATGCTCGGGACAGTGAGGTCATTTTGAAAATGCAGTCGGTGTATTTGCCTGTTGTGTGAGATGATTTATTGTCAGTATTCCGCCATCCATTTCCACCACCTTTACATGCTGGGTTCGATGTATTAAGGAATTAAGCAAAATTACACTATCTACGAACTCATTTACTTACTCTTTCAAAAAACGTTTTTATCTTCCACCATCTCGCCGTGATGTACCCAAACCAGATTTGACACCCGAAACTCATAAATATAATAAAGAGTAAGTTTCTTGGTGGTACGACCTATTAAGCGATCCCAGCTGCATGACCCAAAATATGCCCAACTTGTATACAAGAGGCCTACAGCAGGCATACATTATGTGCTTTTATTTAAAAAAAAATCCATTGTTGAAGGTAAGTGGATGCCAAAAACCTCTAAATGCAGACTAATTTAATGCGAACGGGCCTGAGTTTGATGCCAGAGTAGGATACCCGAGATTTGGCACCCTACGATTGTATTTTGCGTTAGAAACTTAGTATGAAGGCGTTTAGGAAGTACGTTACGAAAATGTTTCAAGCAATTTATTTGACATCGGAAATTGGAGACCAAGTATATATTGGTGTGAACCATTGCTCTAAATGACATTTGAATAGACGAGGAGACCTCTGGCAGCATCAAGTCAATCCTTTGTCTTTTATGCTTCCACTGCCTTAAATACGTCTACGTGATATCGCTTGAATGTATGAAGAAACGATATCCCATGTACAGTTTGTAGGAAGACATGTGGCTATTGTCCTTTTTGTCTTCCTTCGATGCAGATTTCCGTACGAGTTATGTAATCGAATACGATACCCCTGAGTCGACTGCATGTATAATTGGTTCTGTCTGGGCCACAGACATGCGCCACTGGCATTATATTCAGGTATTAAAAGAAACCACTCCTGGAGTAGATAATGATTTGCACTGTATGTATTGTTATGTACGCTCTCAATATAATTGATTCCAAGTTTAGTAAACGGTCCGACGTTGCCAACATCTTGTAAAAATCATATAATAAAGCCTAGTTTGTAGCTATAACGACTTTCTCCCCTCTAACCACGGGGAGCGTCCAAATATAAATAAATAAAGTAATATCTAGAATAATAAATATCAGGGGACGTAAGTCAGAACTGAAAATTAATCGCAATCTTATCTTTGCTGATCAAAACAGTCTCTAACGTACATTTTCCTTCTCAAATTTAGTGTCAGTATCAGCATTAAACGTTCGATTGATCATAAATACATCCGTTAGTCTGTCCAGCAAATAAACGCATGAAATCAGTACATTTTAGTCCACCTTTCCCACAACCGACAATTTAACGCATCAAACATGTCTCACCGGTTTGTCAGTACAGCCGAAATGAGAGATCTGCGGGATGAATGCTGGGAAAAGAAAAGACATCTGACCTCCTTTCCTTCAATACTATAGTCTGTGCTATGATGGCGGAACTTATGAATGGCGAACAAAACGAAAGATTAGATATAATCTCTGCAAGTTATAATTCAATGATAACAGGCCAGGCAGGATCTGGTAAAAAATACTTCTTGAGACAAGCTATATTATTCAGATAACATCTACAGGTAGACAGATTGCACTACTGGCCTAGCTCTCACTCAATGTGCCAGCCTTGGTGGCACCATTATTCGCAGAGGTGTATTGAACCCATCTCTCGTAAGCCCAATACAATTATTTTATTTAGGGTGACTAATTACAAAATACTTTAACCTGAAAGGGAGGGAAGTGGGTGTTGCAATGAATAACTGTAATTCCTGTACTCGAGCATTTTTGATCGTGCTCAAGAATATGTCAAAATTCACGGTGGCCATCATACCCATCATACAAACTGTTTACATTTGAAAAGAGAAATTTGACAATCCCGAAAAAGCGCATCGTTACATTCCTACGAAGTAGGCTACAGATCGCAAATTGTCCGGTAATGTGTGAGTCAGTCAGTAGGTCCATCCGAATCCTTTCGTCGGCAAAATAAGGAGAACCGTTGACATTAGAACCTCGATATTTGGCATGAACGTTCACTAGGGCATTGTTACCAGCAAGTTCTGAGCTGACCGAATGCTGATGAAAATTTGATTGATAATTATTTTTTTAATTATTTATTGATGGCTCAGCGAGTGCACTATCATGCCCATTGGGAGCCCTTGGCTGTATGTTTCACTGTATATATAACACAGTACAAAGCCTGGTGGGATATGCCATCCGTAATTGTTTTGAGAGCTAGAGGTCACAGCAGTGTAGCTGGGTCACCCCCAATAGGCCTATAAACAGATCAGAACTAAGTCTGATAGGCTTGGGATTCGAGAATGCAGTTAATACTGCCATGGTGTAATAATTAAATTGTTCTTAAGAGGCCAGAGCAAGGGAGACAAATATAAACAGATTTGTCTGGGAGTTAAAAAAATATCACAACAGATGGTACCGGTATTCCATTAAACCATCGACAGTGCAGATTCGGTGAGTTCGCATGTTGACGTCTTTATTAATTTATTACCGTTCCAGAGGACATTTGAACAACTGCCGTTAACTTGAGACACGCACCTTTGCTATATACACACATGTTTTGATTAACTTGCTACATTATGGGAAACGAAATTAAGCAGATATATAATCAGTATTAAGAGGCTGTATTTAAGATGCTAAGTACAATTCTGAAATTCTATATTCATCAGATTGCCGATACCCAATATGTGTTGTCTCATATATCTAGATAACAACGTGATGTAGAGATGCTATTTATTCGTCTTTGTACCGGTCATGCTCAGGAGAATGCCATAGAATCATCATTATCTTGTGCCGGGAAGGAGTTTGTCTTGAGTTGAATTACCGTAAACTACATAAATGCTACCTTTCTACTATAGGACTATATATAAGAATTTGTTGTATTGTTGGGAAAATAATGCGATTCAAAAAGTTGTTTTTGTCCTGGGCAAGGGCACTGAAAACCATTAAAGAGATGTAAATGTATTTTCACACGTAAAGCCTGAAATCTATTGAACTTTTTATTATTCAATCTGTTTCCTTTAGTTAAAAAATTGTTAAATTAAATCGGCGATCGTTACTTGGTTTTGGAATGAAGGCGCAGTAGGAGACTGCTACCAACAAGTTTTGAGCTGACCTACTTTTGATGAAAATTTCTGTTGATTTTTGATGAAAATCGCTGCTGATTCTGACTTGGGCGCGGTCGGTTCGCGTTCAGTTCAGTTCGCGTCGGAGTCCTAATGCTTACCCTACTTCGTATGTCCTGTGACGTTTGTCACACTGCCCATGTATTGAACTGTTCTTTCAAATAAATAAATAAGTATCAAAGTTACACATGGCGTTACATTATTAGGGTAAGCATTTTCAGTCATTGCTGTTAACCAAATAATATTTGAGCGACCTGATATGGCAGTAGTAATAAAGTACTTGTTGAACTCTCTGATTTATCGAAGAAGTCTAACATTGCAAATTGGAAACAATTTCTATCGGGTGTTGAGCACACATGCATCGTGATTTTCAGATATTTCCAGCAATCCTTGTCAGCGGCATGTCGGTCATTGTGTGCCTTTTGTAATCTCAACAATTAATGACTATTTCCTCACATCATCTGTGTTGCGGTCGTCGTGATCACAGTCAACGCTTTGCCAAACAATTCATCATTTTAAAACACATCTGAGCAACGTGATAAAACTGTAAACTAATATCCTTGAAATAAATAGACAGCAATAACAGAACAATCTTAACAGCGTTGCATATTTTTTGATTATTTTCATTTTTAACACATTCCATAATTTATTCACGAAATGTGCTATTGCAATGCTGTTTGCATGGAGTATATTCCTACGAAGTAGGCTACAGATCGCAAATTGTCCAGTCCATCCGAATCCTTTCGACGGCAAAATAAGGAGAACCATTGACATTAGAACCTTGATTTTTGGCATGAACGTACATTAGGGCATTGTTACCAGCAAGTTCTGAGCTGACCTAATTCTGATGAAAATTTGATTTATAATTATGTTTTTATTATTTATTGATGGCTCAGCGAGTGCACTGTCATTCCCATCGGGAACTCTTGCCTGCATGTTTCACTGTATATATAACACAGTACAAAACCTGGTGGGATATGCCATCCGTCATTGTTTTGAGAGCTAGAGGTCACAGCAGTGTAGCTGGGTCACCCCCAATAGACCTCTAAGCAGATCAGAACTAACAGTCTGATAGGCTCGGGATTCGAGAATGCAGCTAATACTGCCATGGTGTAATAATTAAATTGTTCTTAGAGGTCAGATCAGGGGAGACAAAATGAACAGATCTGTCTGGGAGTTAAAAAAATATCACAACAGATGGTACCGGTATTACATTAAACCATCGACAGTGCAAATCCTATGAGTTCACATGTTGACGTCTTTATTAATTTATTACCGTTCCAGGGGACATTTGAACAGCTGCTGCCGTTAACTTGAGACACACACTTTTGCTATATACACACATGTTATGATTGCTGGTAACTGCTACATTATGGGAAACGAAATAAAACAGATATGTAATCAGTATTAAGAGGCTGTATTTAAGATGCCAAAAATGTGTTGTCTCATATATCTAGATAACAACGTGATGTAGAGATGCTATTTATTCGTCGTTGTACCGGTCATGCTCAGGAGAATGACATAGAATCATTATTATCTTGTGCCGAGAAGGTGTTGGTCTCGAGTTGAATTACCGTAAACTACATAAATGCTACCTTTCTAATATAGGACTATATATAAAAATTTGTTGTATTGTTGAGAAAATAATGCGATTCAAAAAGTTGTTTTGGTCCTGGGCAAGGGCACTGAAAGCTATTAAAGAGATGTAAATGTATTTTCACACGTAAAGACTGAAATCTACTGAACTTTTTATTGTTCAATCTGTTTCCTTTAGTTAAAAAATTGTAAAATTAAACCGGCGATCGTTATTTATTTTTGGAATGAAGGCGCATTAGGAGACTGTTACCAACAAGTTCTGAGCTGACCTACTTTTGATGAGAATTTCTGGTGATTTTTGATGAAAATCACTAGTAATTCTGACTTGGGCAGTGACCATCTTAATATAGGCAGGATTTCAACTGGGGGTGGGGAATTCCAAGAGTTCAGTTCGCGTCGGAGTCCTAATGCCTATCCTACTTCGTAGGTCATGTAACGTTAGTCACACCGCTCATGTATAATATTAATCTGTTTTACAGAGATGTACAATGACGTTAGCACAAACTATAGTATTGAATGAAACGTGGTCAGATGTAAATTTCATTTCCCACTATTCATCACACCGATCTCCAATTTCAACTGTATTGACAAGCCGGTAAGACATGTTTGATGGGTCAAATTGTAGGATGTGGGAAATTTCGACTAACATGTATGGCTTTCATGCCCTTATTTGCTGGACAGACTAACGGGTGAATTTTATGGTCAGTAGAACTTGTAATGCTGATATGGCACCACATTTCAAGAAGAAAAATTCACGCGAGAGTCTTTTATTGACCAGTATAGATACGATTGTCCATTCGGCGTTAGATCTGCCCTGTCGCCTCTGATAATATGTATTACTCTAGATATTACTTTTTATTTTTTTCGAACGGTCACCCGTGCCTCTAACATTCAATGTCTGGCTAAACAAACCCAATGAAATTATGTATCACCGAAGACATTTACTCACTGAAATTTATCGTTACAGATAGTATGTATTGAAAAAGACACTAAGCGGTGCATGTATATATATATGATCACGACCGGATCGTATGCGCTATAACAGTCGCGCTTTATTCGTTGAACTTCCCGAGCTACAAATCTTCAATAGATAAATAAATGAGAAAATCAATGGCTGGGGCCACGTTATGTATTTCTCTTGGGGCCTACAAATTCGAGCAACAGAATAATGCATTGCACACACTACGCAATTAGAATATAGCAGCTGGATCAATTATTTAAATTCACATGAAGCGATCGTTATTCCTACGAAGTAGGCTACAGACCGCAAATTGTCCGGTAATGAGTGAGTGAGTGAGTGAGTGAGTCAGTCCATTCGAATCCTTTCGTCGGCAAAATATGGAGAACCGTTGACATTAGAACCTTGATTTTTGGCATGAGTGTGCATTAGGGCATTGTTACCAGCAAGTTCTGAGCTGACCGAATTCTGATGATAATTTATAACTATTTTTTTAATTATTTATTGATGGCTCAGCGAGTGCACTGTCATTCCCATCGGGAACCCTTGGCTGTATGTTTCACTGTATATATAACACAGTACAACACCTGGTGGGATATGCCATCCGTAATTGTTTTGGGAGCTAGAGGTCACAGCAGTGTAGCTGGGTCACCCCCCAATAGACCTATACACAGATCAGAACTAACAGTCTGATAAGCTTGGGATTCGAGAATGCAGTTAATACTTCCATGGTGTAATAATTAAATTGTTTTTAGAGGTCAGAGCAGGGGAGACAAAAATCAACAGATCTGTCTGGGAGTTAAAAATATATCACAACAGACGGTACCGGTATTATATTAAACCATCCACAGTGCAGATTCTATGAGTTCACATGTTGACGTCTTTATTAATCTATTACCGTTCCATGGAACATTTGAACAGCTGCTGCCGTTAACTTGAGACACACACTTTTGCTATATACACACATGTTATGATTACTGGTAACTGCTACATTATGGAAAACGAAATAAAACAGATATGTAATCAATATTAAGAGGCTGTATTTAAGATGCCAAAAATGTGTTGTCTCATATATCTAGATAACAACGTGATGTAGAGATGCTATTTATTCGTCTTTGTACCGGTCATGCTCAGGAGAATGACATAGAATCATTATTATCTTGTGCCGAGAAGGTGTTGGTCTTGAGTTGAATTACCGTAAATTACATAAATGCTACCTTTCTACTATAGGACTATATATAAGAATTTGTTGTATTGTTGGGAAAATAATGCGATTCAAAAAGTTGTTTTGGTCCTGGACAAGGGCACTGAAAACCATTAAAGAGATGTAAATGTATTTTCACACGTAAAGCCTGAAATCTACTGAACTTTTTATTATTCAATCTGTTTCCTTTAGTTAAAAAATTGTAAAATTAAATCGGCGATCGTTATTTATTTTTGGAATGAAGGCGCATTAGGAGACTGTTACCAACAAGTTCTGAGCTGACCTACTTTTGATGAAAATTTCTGGTGATTTTTGATGAAAATCACTGGTGATTCTGACTTGGGCAGTGCCCATCTTAATATAGGCAGGATTTCAACTGAGGGTGGGGATTTCCAAGAGTTCAGTTCGCGTCGGAGTCCTAATGCTTACCCTACTTCCTATGTCCTGTGACGTTAGTCTGAGTGCTCATGTGTCAGATAAAGCCCCCAAAATGCTTTAATAATTTCTACCGAAAATCCATCTAAGGTAGCGTTCCCAATTAACCTTTTTGCTTCGTTCGTTTAAATCTCTGGAAAAACCCAAGTCGTTCTACACCCATCGTTTTGATTTTCGTGGAAAACCATTGAAAAAACCATTAAACGCATTGGTTCGTTCGCCAGTGAACGAAGTCGTTCGTTTTACAGAAAACCATTGCGTTTTTTTCCTTCTTTGTTTGCCATCGTTCGATCGTTCGCTGGAATACGAAGGCGCAATAATACAATCACGTGATGTTCGCATTATCCAACCTGATAACGCAATCTCCGTAGTCACTGAGAAAAGAATCCGTTAATTCAACGCCGAATTCTCTGACGTTTGGACAGGCAGTAAATTACTTTTACGTGTAACTAGATGTTGAAGTTCAGCTGCATAATTAGAAGACATAAGAAAGTAATGCACAGGTTTTTGCCCCGGTTTGAGCCGATACCATCGCGTCAGACACTGATTATTCGGTTCGTCCTAAATGGCTGAATGCTATCTCCTTGCCAATCCCCGATCGCATTATTTATTGTTATCTAAATTTGGATTATATAGAGACTCTATTATATTGATAGCTATATGTACGTGTAAGAACAAACGATACACCAGCCCGTGGTGACGCCTCCCTGTTTTCTCCCCGTTCTATTTCGATCGAAACGTCCCGGATTTCAAAATGGACATGAAATTTATTGGTAATCTGGAAGGGGGTCCCAGTTTCTAAATGTCCGTATCTTTGGCCGTTTCACAGCTCCTCAGACGATCGGTGTGCTGTGCGCGCACCAAATTTTGGGGCCGCTTGTCGTATACGCATATCGCGGCCCAAAATGGAATCCCGACAAAGATGTTTTTCCGAAACGTCTTTCTTCCATACTATTGAACGTTTAATCGGCATGTCCATGTCCTGAGGTTTTCCTAATCCAATTGAAATAAAACGTTTCGTTTATCTCTAATGAATATATATTTGAATTATATTCTCTTACCTGGATAATTGATTGTATATCCGACGCGGAATAAATGACATATCATGGGTATTCTTTGCCTCTTTTGCAGAATACATAGAACATAACCGACAACTATAGAGTGTTTAACGTCATAACGCGGAATAAGACATGAACTAAGGTTGATTTTGGAAATAAATCGACATGTCATTTGTGTTAATGACACCGACAGGTGAACCTTCCTTCATAAATGACCTGTTGATACGGAATCGCAGAAAATAATACGAATTCTTTACCTTCCGGTTAAAGAGTTGTTTGTATATGTCGGCCATTGGCGGAGCGCGTTGTTAGTTTCACTGTGTGAAACAATCAGTTTCATGTCGGATAATACTTAGAGGCATTGATTGCAAATTCAACTCAGTCTTAGTGATGTTTATTTCACGCGGCTATCGACCTCTAATAACTGTAAACCGGACGCAAGGCTATTAACTGGAATTGAAAAGTGTTCACGTTTTTTTTATTTCCATGAATCTATATTATTGTATTTATTTTCTTCTCAGTTAGGCCTGATTGCTCCCAAATTAACTCGACATGAACTTTCCGTAGACGAATTCTCGGCCAAAGATATCAAAACAAGTTCAAAAAAGAGATTATAAGACTGTGCAAGAAGATGTCCATAAACATACCCACTCTCCTGGTATGTTCTGACCCGACATTGTCTGAATATTTACTGTGGTCATATTCACAGTTCCGTAAATATATGTAGTATATATATATACGTCAGAGCAATGTTTCGTGATAATTTCGGGAGTTCGATAACTCCACAGGCATATCTCTCATCAGGGGCCGCCTTTTAATACAGGAAGGTGTTAGCCATCAAATCTACGATTTGCGTAGCAGTTCCTTCAAGTTTCTCCTCTTTAATCGTCCGTTAGAAGTCAGAAATAATATTCCTATTTCCAATGACTGGTGTTGGTATAGAAGAAAGACCCTTGGGCAGCAATAAGATGTCGTCATGGGACAGCCTCAGTTTAGAGATGTTTCTGGTGTATATCATGGCTAATGCAATTTCCACATATTTCAACATATTTCATATGTTTACTTTTCTTGGATCGTTGTTTCTGTAGAGATGTCTAGTTTTCATTCTACCTCTTCGAGTCAGATTGAATTCAGTAGAGTCTGTAATTGGCTGCGAAGATCTGCATAAGTTTCTCTCTCTTATGGTCAATTAGCCGATTCTTCCTTACTTCTATTTATATCTCCCTCTGCTCTCTCATTTTTATTTATTATTTAATTATTTATTTTAATATTTTAAAGATCTTAAATGAACTAAGAAATGTACCGTGAAATGTAAATAAAACATTGAGTTGATGGGCCGCGAAACCCGTATGGGAAGCTACCCTTAAACTACAATTTCAATCGGATAACCAGCCCATCCTGTGGCCTTCAATGTCATCATTTGTCTGAATAACGGGGGAATCTCTAACGAAGCATCAAGTCGAGCTGCTGTCAAATAAATATTTATCAATAAAGATTTTCTCCCATTCTGATATACTTTCAGAACAACATATGTAATTATATTCTAGACTTGCAGAATCTCGTACAATTCATCAGCTCCCATGCATGGTCTTCTCTTCAGTGAGGGCATATGTCATATCTCAGTTTAACCAACCAGCGCCCAAGCTCGGCGATATTCCGTTTCACTGAGCCATGTGAGCCGTTACATGCACAGGCCAGATAGACAAATTTTGCTGTAAAAATCAAGCCACGCTTATTTGAACTCTTATATTTCAGTATGTATCGCAAAATACATGGCATGATGGCATTTCAAATGATTAATAACTTTGAAATGAAAATGTTTATCTTAAGAATAACACTAAATTGTGTTGACATCGAAAATAGGCATTCAATTATTCACAAATCGCTGCAAGATAGGATCAATCTATAATACTTAAACAAGCGTATTTTTTAAAATGAATTTAAATTCAAATATACAAGAAATTTTGGCGAATTTTGTCTAGGCTGAGTTGTGCGGTGCCGTTGGTGGGGGCCGGGTGTTTGTTTTGATCTTGAAACTATATGTCTGGCCGATACTCAATATCAGGAATATGTAATATTTAATTTCAGTGGTCAGATAGTAAGACGGTTACAGTATCTGTGTTTAATCGGTGTCAGGACATTTCGGCACGCGACATTTTCCCACAAAGTGAAGGGTACAACATTTCGGCACCCCTTTTTGTCAGACCAAATTGCGCTAAAAGTGAAGATTTCCACATTCTTTTTTTAAAAATATGTTCAACATATATAAACATACCGTTTTAAGGGTTACTAAGTTGTAGGTTATCATAGTTGCTCACGATTATCCGCGACATTTCGACAACTTTTTTCACATATTAAGGTTGATGGCGATTGATTGTTGAGGTTTTTACTAGTGATAGAATATTTATATAATGCTTTTTGCTCTATGAGAAATTCACAACATTTCTAAAACCAACTGCTTATGTGAAAAAAGTTGCAGAAATGTCGCAGATATTCGCAGCCAAAAAATTACAACTTGGTAACCCTTAAAATAGTCTGTTTATATGTTAACATATGTTAAAAAAAGATAAGAAAATCGTAATTTTTAATATGATTTGGCTCGTTAAAAAACGTGCCGGCATGTCGTGTGTCGAAATGTCGTACTCTTCACTTTGTGCCGAATGTCGCGTTCCGAAATGTCGCTGTTTGCGGATTCGTTTAACCATAATGATTTTTTTTTTAATTCTTTCCAATTTTATACAAATATTAATCTTTTGTCACTCTCAATGTAACAGTTTAATCCCTGTCCTCACCATTTCATGCTACCCTATTTTTATTTTCACAAATATCCACAGTACCCATTTTTCTTCAATTGCCTGTTTTATATAGAAAGAAAAGTTCAATATTAAAACAATCAGATAGTACACTAAGAGAAACACAAATCAACTGACAAACACGCAAACTGTAACCAAAGTGGTCCCATAAGAAAGCATTCTGGCCACACATGGGTTAATAATATTTGTTTGATGCCGACAGCATACATGTATCTGAGAAAATAAGACAAACTATATAAACGAGTTATCGGAACAGAATGAATTGGGTTAGGTTGAATTATTCTGAACAGACTGATCATGTGTACGGTTTCTCGTCATTAAATCAGCAGTCCCAGTGTTTGGGTTACAACACTGAATAGTCCATGATAGATTATATTTATAAATCCTCGTCATAATGCACACACCGTGGTCAGTTTAATACGGTGCCGGGTATATACCGGTAGGCCTGTTATCGACGGTTTAACAGCCCACACGTATGAGCTACCATCATTCAAGCAGTGTGTGGGCGTGTCTTAGTGTGACGTCACTCAGACAGAACTACTTTCGATCGTTTTTTCTCCAGCAAGTCACAGCCTCAGAAACTCTATAGAAAACCATCGAACGAACGCAATGGTTTTTTTCTTCGTTCGTTTTTTCAATGTTTTTTTTGAAAAAACGAACCAACGATACACCCATCGTTCGTGGCATGGTTCAAACGAAATGGCTTAAACCATGGAAAACCGAACGTTAAATGGGAACGGCCCCTAAGCCGGGCCATTTTTTTGCTTTTCATATTACTTAGTGTTGTTTTAACCATTCATGCGTATTGTCTTTTTAATTTATCGGGTTCTGTTTTAGTTAAACCGTTTAAATCTGACTTGTTCTTCCGTTTCTATTGAATTTGAATAGAGTATTTCAAAGAAAATTTGTTGGTCTTGTCAATTGTTTTTCGTCTTGTGAATTACAACACATATAAGGGAAGTGGGAAGAGGTGCCGACATACTGACAGAGCCACATGACTTCACAGTATAGTATTCTGGTTAACATATTCTAGAGCACATATCAAGAATCTAACGATTAGTGATATGTGTTTTATCTCAGGTACGCTTTTATTGTACCTGTTCATGTGGAAACTTGGACGACATGACCACAAGGCCCCTAGCACCGGCATAAGCGGTATTAGATACAAATTTAGAGAGCTATGGTTCTGACAACCCGTATATTGGTAATTGGTGAGCTGTGTCGCTGTGACAACTCGTACACTTGGGATTGGTGAGCTGTATTGTCGTCAATGGAAATGACGGCTTTTAGCACAAAAGACCAGTATGTAAGACCATATATCCAATCAGTGTCAACTTCACACAATGCCAACATATATCAAAGACCACAAGATCTGTACAGGGGGCGGGCGTCAGGGACGAAACGTCCACCAGCAGAATCTTGCCATATACAGGTAAAAATTACAACGCATATAAGGGAAGTGAGAAGAGGTGCCGACATACTGACACAGCCACATGACTTCACAATATAGTCTTCTGGTTAACCTATTCTAAAGCACATACCAAGAATCTAACGATTCGTGATATGTGTTTTATCTCAGGTACGCCTTTATTGTACCTGTTCATGTGGAAACTTGGATGACATGACCACACGGCCCCTAGCACCGGCATAAGCGGTATTAGATACAAATTTAGAGAGCTATGATGGAAATGCTCTGACAACTTGTATATTGGAAATTGGTGAGCTGTTTCGCTGTGACAACTCGTACACTGTTGAATATCCTTTACGTATATCCTTTACGTTGATAGTCTTTATTAGATCTAGCACGGGTTCACAAGCATGAAGGTGGGTAATATAATTTTGATTATCAGTATCTAATGTTGGGTTTAAATCAAATACCAGTACCGTCGTGATATGACTGAAAAAATGTTGAAAACGACGTCAAATCGTACTCTCTCACTCACACTCAAATACCAGTCATCATTGCTCTTGGCAAATTGTATCTAATACCGCTCAAGCCAGTGTCAGGGGCAATGAGGTCATGCCATTGACGATATGCGCATTAACATCGACAAAAAGGTGTTGCTGAGATACAAATTATCCCAGGGATTATTTTTGTTCTTGTGCTGGTTTTAAAAATGCAGTCAGTATATTTGCCTGTTGCATAAGATCATTTATTGTCAGTAATCCGTCGTCTATTTTCAACACCTTGTCATGCCTGGTTCAATGTATTAAGGAATTAGGCAAACAGGCACAATCTACGAACTCATTTACTTACTCTTTCACGACACTTTCTGTTTGCAAAAAAAACTGGTTATCTTCTACCATCTCACCCCGATGTACCAAGACTATATTGGACACCCGAAACTTATCAATACGATACAAAGTACGTTTCTTGGTTGTACGATCAAGCTATCCTAGTTGTATGATCACAAGTATGCTCCACTTGTAAACAATAGCCATTAAGCTAGCATACATTATGTGTTGCTATTTAAAAATATCCATTGTTGAAGGTACGTAGATGTCAAAAAGCTCTAAATGCAGAAGAATTTAATGCGAACTGACCTAAGTTTCGAAAGTTAGCGCTCGAGATCTAGCACCAAACTATTGTAGTTTGCTGTAACTGTACAATATTTATCACATAATTTGAGAAACTTAAAAAGCGTTTTGGAAGAAAGTTTACAAACTGTCTGAAGCAGTTTGTTTGACATCGAAAATGGGGACCAAATATATATATTGATGTGAAACATTGTTCTAAATGACATATAAATGGATGACGAGAACAAAGTCTGACAGATTCAAGTTAATCATTTGTCTTCCATGCTTTCAATGGAGTAAATACGTTTACATGATGTCGTATGTATGAAGTAACGATATCCCATGTACGTTTCTGTAGGAAGACATGTGATTATTTTCCTGGTTGTCTTCTTTCGATCTAGATTTCCGGTACGAGATCTGTAATCGACTACGATACCCATGTATCGACTACATGCATAAGTGTGTATCCCTGAGCAACAGACAAACGATTAAGTCGTCACTAGCATTATGTTAAAGGTCAACCCAAACGATCTGAGGTCAAAAATATAAAAAAAATAGTCCTTTCGATTCTGGAAATAATGATATTTTTTAAATAATTTTGTGCCGTCTGGTTGGCGAGATATTGCCGTTTGAAAGGTGAAAATCGCTCTCCTGTCAATTCCAGCTGTGACGTCACGGGGGGACAGCCGTCTTGTATTCTCTATGTTAAAGCCGTATACCACAGTCATAAGTAGCTGCTGATTTCTGGAGATTTTCGGAGTATCGGGGCATCATTTGTTAAATATGCTGCGACGTTGTGTAGTGGGAGGTTGCAGTTTTACTACAGATGACGGTGTTAGTATGCATTTGTGGCCTAAAGACGAGAAAATCGCTGCAAATTGGACGAAATTTGTACGCAACACGAGGGTGTGGAAAGAGGGCCCGAGCCAGTAGTCGTATATTTTGCTCGGCACATTTTGACAGAAAGACATCATTCGAGGACCTCTACAGCATAGCAGTTGAATTCGGATACAAACCAAAACTAAAGAGAACAGCTATTCCAACTATCAAACCTAAGAACAATCTGAATCTGATGGCAAAGAAATCAAACAAGGAGAATCTACCACGGACATCGGCTGAACGAACCTTGCCTGCAAGCGAGGCGTCGGGCAGGGAGACGGCTGTACATGCCCTGCTCGCTCTCGCGTCCCCGATATCCATGATGTGGCATTTGTTGCTTGAGCACCTAGAAGTTAGACTGGACGAGTCTCTATTTCATATGTACTATTTAATATAATATAACTTTTTTAAATATATATACGTTTGATAAGTAAATAAATAATACAAAATAAAAAAAAAATGAAAAAAATAAATAAAATATTTCAAGCATTTCTTAATAGGCAGAGTTACTTCATTTTGTTTCCCCTTTAAAATACATTATGAAACAGGGGCTGGGTCCAGTCTACCTACAAGTGTGAGAGTGCATGTAGATCAGACAACGACAAAGTCGTACAGTGATCGGGCAAACTGGACACGTTTTATTGTGTTTTTTTCTGAACACCTGTTGGTTCTGAACACCAATTGGAGTGAATGGCTGTAGATACAGAAGTGATAATAATACTTTCATAATCCTTTGACATTTGAGATTGTGGGAATATCATTCGATTTCAATTTAATTGAAGTAATTTGTCGAAAATTGAGCAAATGTGAATGCCGATCCATCACGTCGTTTCGACACCCAGTCACCACGGCTTACATTTCGCCATGAATGTCCAAAGTGTTTTATCAAACTATATAATTCTGAAATTGGTATTTCATGGGGATTATGGGAAAACAAACAGAATTCAAATCGGACGTATATCAGTAGAGTTATCAACAGTTTACTGTCCATTCTGTCGAATACTGGAGTTTATCCCTTCGAAAAGGCCGTCTCGGCCAGTAACAACAACGGCAATACAAACGTGCTCGTTCTTTACATCACAAAATCGTTCTACATTCAATACAGTTTGAAATATATGGACATTTGGTATTGATGACGATAATAAAGTTTCCAGTGAAGTTGCAAACCAATCTGTATTCAACAAGCGACCCCTCCGAATCCTGTCGTCGTCGAGTTCCATGTTGTCAAAATGGTTGTCACTGTCAGAGTCGGAGCCGTACGGCTCAAATTGATAGGGCTGAATTCCGTCGTTGGCCTTCAAACAACTGTTATTTTGCCCGTCATCATCTTCCTCTATGTCTATTTCATCTTCTTGGCGAAAAATATTTCTATCTGAGGAGTTGATATCGCTCGAATCGACATCTGAATCGGAGCTCTGACTGCACTCGCTTTCCATTTTATCCGGGTTTTTTTCTCAGGCAATTGTCCTGCGTGACGTCATCAACCCAGCTGTGAAAGTGTGAAAAAGCCCACTTTGCTCCCATATTAGGTGTGTTTCTGATCGAATTAGAATTTTTTCAATATTTTTTTCATACAAAGTGAAGTAGGGACTATGATTTTTAAGGATGTATAGACAAAAAAAAATGCTGTTTGGGTTGACTTTTAAGTTATTAAAAGAAACATCTCCCGGGTTAGATAATGATTTACTTTGTCTGCACTGTCATGTGCGCTCTCAGTATAATGGATTCACAGCTTATTTAAATAGTCCGACGTTGCCTACTTGGAAAAATCACACGAGAAAAACCTATTGTGTATCTATAAGGACTGTCTCCCGTCTAACAGTCAACGTCTGGCCAAGTTGAACAAGCCCGGTGTCATTCTGTATCACAAAAAGCAGCTATTCATTGAAGCTGATCGTTACACATATATGTATTGAAAAAAAAATAAGCGTTGCATGTATTTCTATGATCACGGCCTGATTGGATACGCTATCAGTCTCGCTTTATTGAGTTGACTTCTGTAGTTATAAATATCCATCAGTTAAATGCATGGTAAAATGAATGGCCAGGGTTAGGTAGTGTACATGTATTTCTCTTTGCACTCTTCAAATACAACCCAATACATTATGTATTGCACGCTCTAGAATATTAGAGTATAGCATGTGTATTTGGAATTGTATCAATTATTTATAATTACATGAATTATTATTAATGCTAGAACTGATCCGTTGAAGTTATGAAAAATCGGGATAAACGTGCTATCTCATCTCTGTCTTATATTGTATGTAGTGTTACAACGATAGTTTCGAACCAATTATATTTTCTTAATCAGTGGGATAATGTAATAAACTCACAGCTTTCAATTTCTATCATTTGTATGACTGATAATCTAATCTTCTTTACTGTAGTTTAAGTTGCGAGTAATTTACTGTATAATGTACAGTAAATATTGCAACTTTTTAACATTCAGTGCCTTGTGTGTCGTGTGCAAATACTTGTTACACATAGGTCAGGTTTTCCAGAAACAAAACCTCAATGAATGGGGTAAGCAGATTTACCCCTCGCAACAGAAACACAGGAGCATTTTTCTCAAGATATACAGTATAGAAAAAACAAACACCAAAGCCAGCCTACTCTAAACTGCTTCTGTACCAAAAAACAACATGCGTTCAATTCATTTCTAATGGCTTTTGTTCACAAATGTCTCTTTCCTTGACGACAACGCCTTTGTTGGCCATACGGTGGAATTCTTTGTACCCATGATGACTACGATACATACAGGCCAATCACCGTCAAATCGGCAGCTGTGTCATGCCATTACAAATATTTTCAGGTTACTCCAGGAAGGAGGCAGACGCGAAAAGCTACCATAGAAATCCAGACTGCCCTTTAAAAATGTTGTGCGTGGCTTCTGTTATATGGCATTTATTTTAACATTATGTCAGGGTATCCGGTTGAACAAGGTTATTTAAGCGACACTATTCCATTCGTTTTAATCGTTTTTCGTCATCGCGAATTTTCTCGAATGTTGCTAGAGTGAATGGTAATATCATTTTTGCTTTCGAAAAGTTTGTTCTTGCCCTTTATTGCAAGTTCTTAAAAAAAAATAGACAAAACTACACTTTCTCACAACCTACAATTACCGTGTAAGCTTTTATGCCCATTTTTTCAGCCAAATCTAAAAAACAAACTAATTCATATTTTACAATAAAAATCAGCGGGGAAAATCCCTCATCATACTAATTGTTGGGACTTTGCGCTAGCCAGAGACATGACAATGAGGAACGCAGTCAACTAGTAGAACCTGACCATAATCGGTTCTAGGCGAAAACCTCCAAAAATAGTTGGAGTAGTTAAAACACTTGTGTAGAGTGTCTGTTACACCCGTCACATTGTCAAATGAACAGTTTTTTGTCGAGTCTAGAGGAGGAATGCTTCACAAAAATCTTGTTCCAATCATCCCAATGGATGAACTTTTAAATGAAGGCTTGGATTCAAATTACCCGGAAACGTCCTATTGCCTCCGCCCTTCTCAACCCGTAGTACGTGAAAGCATTTCAAAACTAGGTCAGGAAACTATTGATATTTTTCTCCAGTTCAGAGAGTTGACTACTACTACTAATTTGAATATGGATGGCATATTCAAACCTAATAAACTTAGGTTTATGTACGCCAAAACTTAACTCTGAGTTTGCTCTTTACAAAAGACAAATAAACTAAGTTAATGAATCTAAGAGAAAGTAAATTAATCCTGCAAACATCATGCTGGGTGTAATACAGAGAGTTGAAAACATTGAATACGTCTTTTACATTGAAGAAAGCGCATGTTA
>JAVTVY010047957.1:0-23971 GCA_036873755.1 Hanleya hanleyi
ATGGTTAACTACTAGACCTCCATCAACCACCACCTCGACTGCAGACACTGAAACAAGAGCACGATGCCGACACACAGATGAAATATCACGCCTCAACGAACAAATTATCGACATGAGGGGAGCGATGTTGGGAATGGAGACCACAATGGCGGGACTGGAAGAGGAAATTGCCAGACAAAAGAAACTACGACATAATGAAGAAAAAATCAAACAATGTAGCATCTGCTCGAATGAAGAAAGCTTATACGCGGTTCTACCCTGTGGACATCTGTGTATGTGCAAGGATTGCTGGATCCAACTGACGTGTGAAGGAGCCCTATGCCGATGCGTTGACGCCGGAGAGGTGCATTTCAAGATAAGATGTCCCATATGTCGAAAACATGTAGGAGGCGTGAGGCGAATATTCCGCGCTTAAAGTGTGTCGTATCACACTATCAACGGCCCTTTTCAGGGCCAACCCATCTTTCCGAAAGAGAAACTTCTTTCATAAGCACACCCAACTTAACATCAGCTCCAATCATGCTTTTTTCCCCAAAAAAAAAAATTTTTTTTTTTTCAAAAAAAAAAAATTTCGTACACAAAGTCAAAAATTTTGAGGTAGCGGGTCGAGTGAGGTATCATATTGAAGCTGACGTGAAATGCTTCACATTGATACCTCACTCGACCCGATTGGACTACTAGGGGCTGCCCTAACGCCAAACATCAATATCAACATCAATCAACATCAATCTTCAAAATACCTTTAGAGGTGCCCCTAGTGGACCAATCGGGTCGAGTCCGGTATCATTGTGAAGCATTTCACGTCAGCTTCAATTGGATACCTCACTCGATCCACTACCGCCAAAATAAAAAAAAAAAATCAAACTTCGTACACCAGATGTTGATATCGATGTGCAAAATAACCTTTTTGGCGTTAGAGGCGTCCCTAGTGGACCAATCGGGTCGAGTGAGGTATTAAATTGAAGGTGACGTGAAAGAGCATCTGATAGACTGGGTGTGGGCTTGAATTAGGGTAATTCTGCGCATGCGCGAAGATAATATGAAAAATACCAATCTTCAAAAATAGCCTGTTTGAGGTTAGAGGCGTCCCTAATGGTGCAATCGGGTCGAATGAGGTATCAAATTGAAGGTAACGTGAAGGCGCATCTGATAGACTGGGTGTGGGTTGAACTATCAGCATTCTGCGCATGCGTAATCTTCAAAACACCTTTTTGGAGTTAGAGGCGCCCCTAGTGGTCCAATGGGGTCGAGTGAGGTATCAATCTGAAACATTTCACGTCAGCTTCAATTTGACACCTCACTCGACCCACTACCTGCAAAATAAAAATAATCCTCGCACACCAGGTTTTGCTATCGAACTGCAAAATAACCTTTTTGGTGTTAGGGGCGCCCCTAGTGGCCCGATGGAGCCGAGTGAAGTATCAATGTGAAGGTGAGATGAAGGGCCATCTGATGGACTGGTGTGGGTTGAACTATCAGCATTCTGCGCATGCGCAAGAATGGAAATAGACGTTTTTGGAGCTATTTGACTATTAAAAAAGGAAAAAAGAACACATTTTTTTCAATTTTCTACATATTTTTTTATTAACACACAATGAACGTATTCACAATTGAATTTAATACCAATTATATGTAAGTATTGAATTTTAAATACAATTAACAGTGAAAAAAAAACTCTGAATTTTTTATAATACAATGTCTCCAGATCAATACATGTTTTCCTTGTTCTCAATAGTTCTTCAACAAGACTTGTTTGAATTCTTCATCATCTTTCTGTCCTTGGTGGGTATAGATGTACGTCACAACCTCTTCACGTGGAATTTTGGAAGGACAAGCCGCTACCACTGCCAGGGTAATTTCCATCTCGGTCACAGCCTGTAGTGCTTCAGTGAGGTCCGCGTATGAGGCCACCAGAGTCTTCAGGTGAGGTCTGATGAGCTGCAGGACTGTCTCGATGTACTTCTCAGCTATATAGGTCGACACCTGGTAGGTCAGAGTTTGCCTAATTGTACTGGCAAGACTCTGCAACTCCCGCCACGCTGTTAATTTCAATGTGACACCTTGAGGACAAGCCACCAGCTCTTGCGTATCTAAGCGTTTTCGCCATTTTCGAATATGAGCGAGGAGCTGGTCATTGAAATAAGCACAACTCACATAGATGTCGTCAGCCACATGTAATTTCGCTTCGTTACCCCCCTGGTCACGAATAATCGCATCGATGGCGTAATCAAGGGCCTCCAGTTTTTGCCAGGTGTCCAAGTTCAGGGTAATATGTTTACCAGGTCTGTCATTAAAACCCGCTGAATTAAAATGCACTTCTGCGTCTTTGACACTCACCGTCAAATAAGGTGAAAGCTCCCAAATGTCCTTGTGGGCTGTCTGGTGAGCCGCTTCGATCAGATTGTTGATCTCCTGGACAGACATAGGAAGTTGTTGTTTCACAGGCACTTGCTGGGGTACTACGACTGGCGCCTCAATCACTGGTATTACTAACGGTGTTAAACGGGGACGTTTGGGGCGGCCAGCGCGTTTAGCAGATGTAGTACTCTCTGGGGTAGTGTGCGTACGTTTGCTGGCTGTACGGGTAGTGTCCATCACTAAGATCTCTTCATCTTGTATAACGTCGTCGTCGTGGGCTTCAAGTAAATGTGCTAGTTCAGCATTTCCCGTGATATTCAACGCCTCCACGAAGGCTAGAAATCCATAGTAGGTAAATTGCCGTACCACATGGATGAGGGCTGTGTTTTGGGCTGAAGGGGTTTTCTCCGCCATGATTTCTTCGACACTCTGTTCCAGGAGTAGGTTTTCCTCCGCCATAAGGAAATCACATAATTCATCCACATGCTTCATCTCATCCATGAAACGAAGACGGTGCTTGTCAAGCCTCGCTAAAAATAATGATGATGACGTCATGACTATAGCTGGGTGGCTGGCTGGGTAGCTAGAGGTGAAGCAAGCAGGCAGGCTAACAGAGAGAGACAGGCAGGCTGGTCAAGTCAAGTAAGTCCCAGTAGTACACAGAGTAATGCATTGAATACTGACCTTTCCCTAAAAATGGACTCCATTGAACCTCATTTGCATATTTTCAGCGGATCACAGGCCGCCATCTTGAAAAACGACCCCCCCTCACACACAAAAAACAAGCCGCCATCTTGAACACGACCACACACACACACACACACAAACCCCCTCTGGAAAACGACCCCAAAGACCTCATTTGCATATTTTCAGGGACAACAAGGCCGCCATCTTGAAACCAACCACCCCTAACCCACAAAAAACAGGCCGCCATCTTGAAAACAGTGGGGAAAAACCCAGAGACCTCATTTGCATATTTTCAGAGGGGACAACAGGCCGCCATCTTGAATCCGACCACGCCTAACCTAGAAAAAACAGGCCGCCATCTTGAAAATATGCAAATGAGGACCGTGAAACAAGTGCAATTGAACGCACCCCTACAAAAACAGGCCGCCATCTTGAATCCGACCACCCCTAACCTAGAAAAAACAGGCCGCCATCTTGAAAATAGGCAAATGAGGACCGTGAAACAAGTGCAATTGGACGCACCTACAAAAACAAGCCGCCATCTTGAAGCCGACCACCCCTAACCTAGAAAAAACAAGCCGCCATCTTGAAAATATGCAAATGAGGACCGAAACAAGTGCAATGGGCCGCCATCTTGAAACCGACCACCCCTAACCTAGAAAAAACAAGCCGCCATATTGAATAGTACCAATGCACCCAATGACCTCATTTGCATAAAACTCATTAACATAAACTCACGCATGCGCACACACATAGCCACGCCCACAAAATTATTTCTGCGCATGCGCACTGAACCCAATTGGCCCTTCAATGCGTGCTACCTACTACTATGGTCGTATCCAAACGTCTTAATTTAAATACCTCTGAAACTAATTTAAATTCATCTTTGGTAAATATTTACCAATGGCAAATAGTTTTACATATTTGGGCTGCATCATCAATTCGAATGAATACGTTTATGTGTGCCGAATACCTTAGTAAGAAAGGCACCCAAGCCCTTTTCAAGATACATAAAAAGTTTCAAGGTGTGACACCTCCTCCACATATATACAATAAACTCTTTGGTGCCTTAATAAAACCCATCACATTCTTCAACTCCGAAATATGAGCATCAGATCTAATTGGTGAGTTTATGAATCATAACGTTGGGGAAATTGTCAACTTCAGTGAGTGAACCATTTGAAAGACTTACCCTCTTATTAACGATATTCACGCCAGGATAGTAATAATAACACGTTCTTATGGATAACAACTTCTTGATATATTGCACATAACGTTTCTACCTCACTTTAGGTTCTATTGAACATTCTTCAAGCTGGATTATAACTACATATTCTAGACTTTATTGCAGTCAACTCCTGATCTGCCGTTACTTTATTTTCTGTGAATAATTTACAAGTTACACCTCCGGTATACGGCAGATAAAGCAGCACACCATAAGGCGTCATTGGGTTTCGAATGCCTTCAAGCTTGTCGCCATATGACGTCTTTGTGATATTGGGTCAGGCAGATTTGATAGCTTGGCTGAAACCCTCCCATGGGCCTTTCAACTTCAATTTTGTTACTGGACTTGTCAGATCCTCTTCGTCTAATGTCAGATCCACTTCGTCTAATGTATCCACGCACCATTTCTTCCGATTTTAGGTGAAGCTTTCCTCTTCACAACACTCTATACTTGTGAACCCACGCATAAAATATGCCATGATCAGGTTACGCTGTTGGAAAATTCTGTTTAATGTGGTTGCCATATACAAAATATAACTTGCTATGTTGTCATTGCATATTTACAGTCCTAGGAATAACGGCCAGTGAGGCAGATACATGCGCGCGGGTGATGAAGAAGGCAGCAATATTACTGGATGCTGCATGTGGCATAAGCAGTGCCGATTCCTTGGATCTGAGAATGGTAAGATCTCATGCCAGTTTTACCCACTGACGTTAGTTTACAGGTATGATTTGACCTGTGATAGGATTCCAGATTTGAGTTGGATTAAATATTGGATGTCTATTTCGGAGAAGAGACTTCTCTGTGGATCCACTCGTTTAAGATTGTGTAAGTTTCAGTTCTTCATATTTCTATAATGCCCATTGATAAACGAGAATCACCTTCAAGAAATGTTCACAATGACTGCACACAAACAAAAACTTGTTTCAGGGCAAAACATGTTCGCAAAATAAAATGGTTTGATTTCATGAACATTTATCAGAACAGATGTTTTCTGTCAGAGAACAGATGTTTTCTGTCAGAGAACAGATGTTTTCTGTCAGAGAACAGATGTTTTCTGCACACAGGAGACATAAAAAAGCTTGGAACACCGTTTTTGTTCTAATACAACAAAATGTTCGCTGTGTGTGTAGGGCTAATACATTTCACCACTGAATATTCTCATGATTGAAAATGACTAACTTTTCTTTTTCACAAGCATTTTCTTTGATGATGGGAAGGATGGAAACATTTCTTCTAATGTTAGCCACTTTCATCCACAAAATATATTTTGCTCATTTTTCAGGGAGCAAACTTTGGACCATTAATAATCGATCCGGATAACCCCAGAAAGTTTGAAGGAGTCCTGGTCAACCACACAGAGTTGGCCAGGATGAATGTTGATGCCAAAAAAACTGATAAGCCAGCGCTAACTCTACTGAACGGTCTATTGGACCTGGTTTTCAACCGGTTGGAACTAACCAGTAGCTGTGGGCTCGGTCTCGGGGGGAAAAAAGGAGGGGGGAGAAAATCGTGCACCCCTGGATGCAACCAAAATTGCTGCAATAAAAGGTAAGTGGTGTCAATAGAAATATGACATAACATTTCATTGTCATCTAATACAGGACAAGAGAAGAAACTTGGTTGGCCACTGCATACATAGAGCTTAGAAGAAAGTTCCGATATTCACACACCTAAGCTCCTATCGTTAATTGTCACAACATGCACACATGGTTACTGCCAAGGAACATGAGGTGTCAAAAAACTGGATTCAGCAAATGTTGTCATGGACTACGTTTGTTCGTAGCAGACGGCGCAGTTTCTAACTGAGCATGGGTATTATTGCTGTATTATTTCATTTTCATTGAAAGGGTGGTTCGCGATAAATAAAAATATAATCGATGTTGTAATCGTCTTCCCCTGATTATTATGACCACCTTCGATTTTGGGGCTCCATAAGGATAATTTTTATGTTTTAATTATTATATGGCTGACGAGAGAGAGAGACCATTTAGTCAGCCATTTCGGTATATTTATCATGCACCATCCTTTCAATGGAAATGATATCCAATAGTGGTGCGGTAATTATGTTGTTTAACCATCATGGAAAAGTATGTGTCATCGGCATAGCAGTGAGGGGAGTGAGATGCTATGAATTTCAGCTAGAGCAACTGCAAATTTTGAATCCTCATACTTCAAAGTTAAACTTGTCTTGATTGAAAAAAAAAATGGGTTAAAATATTTAAAAGCTATGGAATTTGATAAATTCAAATCATTTCAGTAAAACCCATTACTCCCATTTAACAAATTTAACTTCCTCTTCGCAAACTCCCATATTGGCATTTAAGATACATTTCATGTGTCCTATTTTTATTCTCAGGAAAGCTGAAAAGGCATCTGAAGAGAACTGGCCATGCACTCAGTGCTCAAGTCTACAGCTTCCCGAAAGTGCATGGGACCAGATTCATTTGTCATCAGCTGAGAGGGGGTAATGGTTTTACTCAATAACTGGATCCCATTTGCTTTGGCACTGGAAAACATCCTGGCAAATGATGTGGCCAATACCTCCATTCGTCCAAAATTAGAAGGATTCCTGAGAAAGCTGAGAGACCATCGCTTTCTGAGACAAACAGAAATGTACACGCATTTCTTAACGACACTGGCTTTCATGGCCCTCAAGTTCGAGAAGGACTCCCTGTTGGTCCATGAAGTAAAGGTAACAGTGGAAAGAATCAAAGATTCTTTGGATGGGCTTACATTCGAGTCGAAGTTCGTTGTGAAAGGGCCACATGTCACCACAGAGGTGGTTAAAGAGGGTCACAGGAGACGAAAACCTGCCAATCGTGAATTTGTTCAGGTATCAATGGATATGAAATTCGCCGATGGGGATCGTTCACAGAACCCAACACAGACAAAGAAAGTCACAGATTCACTGAAAAGCAGTCTTGACACCCGATTCAAGTCATTTGACGAGGACATATTCAACAAAATGAGTTGGATAGACCCGGTAGGCCCCTATGAGTTTTCGTCCAAAACATTTTTATCATTCAGTGCCACGGCGCTGACGAGCTCCACCAGGAGCGATATCATTGTCAGTCACAGTTCTGCTATAGATAGGGTAAATTCTCAGTGGCCATATTCAACAGTTCAGCCTTAGCCAGAGAAGCAATAATTGTCTCCCAAATTCTTCCCAAAATTGCAAATGGCTGTTCTGTTACTGACTTATTTAGAGCCCCGTATGACGCCTTTAATTTCAGCGCAGCGCCATCTATACATCGAGGGAGACGTGAACGGAGATAACTATTACCGTACGGGTGTCGGAACAGTTATCGGACAGGTCAGTAATCGGACACGCATCTCGTGCGTACGTGTTGTGCGCGTGATGACAAGCCAATAATATGTCAGAACAAAGGGGAGATCATTTCTAATTGTTATGCAAAATATAGAATTATAGGTAGCCACGAAAGTCGAAAAATTTCAATCTAACATTTGTGTTTTTATCAAAATTAGAAATTTCTCGTGTTGTGGCGGAGTGCGAAATTCGATCTACCATCTTGTCTTCCCGATATCGCTCTTCAGTAAATACGTATAGAAATTGAACAATGATCATATCCTCGTAAGCGACAGAACTCCAACTAACGATTGTCGTGCACAAAACTTGAAAATACATTGTACTTCAACGTCAAAGTCTTGTTCACGATGGGTGTCCGATAACTGATACTGTCCACGGCGGGAACTGAGCTGAAAAGTCGAGTTAAAAATAGCTCTCGCACGTGCAGAAGGGAGTGACGTCATCGATGGAATTCATAACAGAAGATAACCGACGAGCTCAGCAATCATCGTGTCAGTTTTCATGTCATTTCAAGTACTTTTTTATATATTCCAAATAAACCTTCAAAACCACACGATAATAGATCGGACACCCGTACCGTAGGCAGGGTTCTTTTATTCCTTTCTTATGTGAACAAGACTTGACGGTTCATGTGAATTTACTGAAACGTGGAAATGTGATTCCTAGATTAGTCAGTTACTAAACCAAATATTTAGTTTAAAGTTCAGTTAGAATTTAACACAAATACATGTAATTCACTTCGCACTTGGAAGTCGGCGGATATAACACAAGGCTGTTATATGGATAGAATAGCCTTGTGTGAACAAATAATTTAATTGCATTTCATCACACTTTATTCTACCTAACTGTGACTTGATTTAAATCATGCTTTCCAATATTCACACCACAAGGAAAGTCACGCGCTGCTGTATCAAAGCAATTTATAGTTTCTACGGCAATAGCGTTTACTTAATGTCTACTTGTCTTGAGAACGTATATGCTCCTATAAGTTAACGTTGTGAGTATTCAGGCACATCGTCTAGAGCGCAACGACTTTTCCCTGCCTATTCTCTCCGGGTCTAACCGTTGCATTTAATGAATTGGACAGATATGGAAGGTGTGAACTGGCGACTAAAGAGCCACCATATGACCACAAGCTTCCCCCGGCACCTCACATTCAGACCCGAGGATACGATGGATTCTCGAACGTAGCCTAGGTATCCCAGCCGCGCTCTTATTGTAGATGTTCATGCGGAGTCTAGGGAGTATAATCCACATGGCCCCTAGCACCGGTTTAAAGCGGAATTAGAGTGAGTGAGTGAGTGAGTGAGTGAGTGAATATCAGTTAACGTCGCTTTAAAAATATTTCAGCTGTATCGCGACGAACCAACTGAGCACCACCCAGCCAAGTTGCGTTCCTGCTACTGCAAAGAAGAAATCTTTCAAGCAGCGTGGAACCAGACAGCCTCCATCCACCCTATAAAACACTGAGAACAGCACACACGACACAAATAGGACGCTTGATACATGGTGCAATAAAGACAAGCGATATTACAGTGCTAGACATCACATTATCAAGTTCCTGTTGCTTCTCAGCAAAATGGGAATTAGATAAGCTAGCGCTAGCTAGATACACATTGTTAATTGGTTAATTAGGTTGATTCTAGGGGGGGAGGGGGTCGAGGTAGGGAATACCCCTTTATTTCCTACCTCGACCCCTCCCCCTATAATCAGCCTAATTAACCAATTAACAACGGTAACGAGCCCCTGTGGCTAGATACGCTTGATGACTTACCAAATGCTAAACTATTGAAGTAATGACGTACATACGATTTATTATTTATTGACCATTTAAACTTCTCTGAAACATGTCACCAATCAAACTTGATGAACAGCATCTGTACCATCTCTTATAGGATGATGACTTCGTGCTGCTTTCTGAAAGCGACACAGGACTCCAACACTGTTTAGATCCCCTTAGTCAGTATTGTAATCTTGAAATAAATTCCTTAAAACTCAAATGCATGGTCGTATCCAAACGTCTTAATTTAAATACCCCTGAAACTAATTTAAATTCATCTTTGGTAAATATTTACCAATGGCAAATAGTTTTACATATTTGGGCTGCATCATCAATTCGAATGAATAAGTTTATGTGTGCCGAATACCTTTAGTAAGAAAGGCACCAAAGCCCTTTTCAAGATACATAAAAAGTTTCAAGGTGTCGCACCTCCTCCACATATATACAGGGCTTCGTGTTTAGAATTAGTGCGGGAGCTAAAAATAGCTCACGTCAAAATATTTAGGAGACGGTATTTAAAAGTCAGGTGAGTGATTGCAATATAATACAATATAGAATGTGACCGTTTACGTGAGCTAAAATCACTCTCGTGACATGAATTTACGCGAGTGTTTGTTTAAGGGTTCACAACCGACATAGAGGTATTTGTTGTGTAATAATTTACCGCTGGGACGTCTTTCATCCCGAGTCAAAACCCCGAGATTGCGCAGCAATCGAGGGGTTTTGACGAGGGATGAAAGACGTCCAAGCGGTAAATTATTACACAACAAATGCCGATACGAAGGTTTTGAATCCAATTCTAACCAGGAGATATATTTGAATGTAGAAATAATCAACAAATGCGCAAAGCTGATTCTCTCTGAGCGCGGCTGGTACATTTTACCCCCGCCGCAAATACAAGCAGTGTTGCCTGGCTTGCCATAAAAATATATCGTGCAAAACAACTCAGTGATTCTTTCAATGCAGAGAAATAAAATATTTTATTGATTTTTTATACATATTTCTTGCCCAAGATTAACCACAGAAATATGAGAACTAATGAGCTGGAGGTGGTATTCCCCAGCGTGTATAGAAGTTGACCTACATGTCACGTGCTTGCTATGGATACAGTACCGGGACACTGACATTTCTAACACGAGAAGGCTCGCGTTTGTCTGCATTTGTGGGCGAAGGGCTAAAAAGAACGAAGTTATATTATATATTTTTTTCTCATACAGACAAGCGGGCAGTTTAGGGCTGGAAATGGAATGGTTGAGATATCGAGTGCCTTTGCGCTCATTCAGTGTATCACGGAAAGAATGTTACTGTGTTATTGCGGGGGGAGGTAAACGCACTCTCCCTCAACCGTGATGAGCTGTTTCACGAGGCAGTATTTTGTATTCTTGCAAAACCTGTTGCTATGTGAAAGTTTACCCTATTTACAACATGTATTTGCACACGACACGCATAACACAGAAGGTTAGAATTGCGTGCAGGTGAGCTATCACTCGCGCTAAACACGAAGCCCTGATATACAATAAACTCTTTGGTGCCTTAATAAAACCCATCACATTCTTCAACTCCGAAATATGGGCATCAGATCTAATTGGTGAGTTTATGAATCATAACGTTGGGGAAATTGTCGACTTAAGTGAGTGAACCATTTGAAAGACTTACCCTCTTATTAACGATATTCACGCCAGGATAGTAAACAAATACAGCGATCACAGCTTAACGAAAAGAGCGGATCATACTTCCCGAATCGATAGCCTGTAGCGAATGTTTGCAGTAGCACATACAAGATGGCATACAAGATTGCACTGCGACCCTGATAACGATTTTGCCAGTCAAACCATTTTCTTTCGAAATCGATGAAAATTTCACTTTGGTGGATCGGAACGGGCGCCTTGTCTGTATACATAACGTGAAACAGTAATTCTCAACTCGTACTTCTTTGTACATCATGACTTGTACATGATCTCGGTAACGGTTTTCTCTTGTTTCTTCATATGAGCTAACAAAACGGCTCGAAAAAAATGTTTACTGGTATCACAAGGCAAATAAGTATACTGTCTAGCGTGGATGTCCATACAAAATACACTTCGTTCAAAGAAAAGTTCAAATCAAGTCATTGTCAATGGCTGGCGGAATGTTGCAATATTCTATGACAAAAAAATTAAATAATTCTCCTTTCTTTGAAGCTAATAATCCCGTCTCTGAGCGCAAAATTTCATGCATATTCAATGATTCCAACTCCCTAAACATGAATGCTTGAAAATTTTTGAAATAGTTCAACACAATATATATTCATTTCCTTGAATATAATATTCAATTCTTTGAATATAGTATTCAATTCTTTGAATATAATATTCAATTCTTTGAATGGAGTATATTCAATGTTCGGTTTTTATATTCAGTTCTCATTGGACGGGCGTCTTTCATTTCAGGTCGTTGCTTGAACCGCTCCAGCTTGAAAATGGCGGGATAGGCCTTAGCTAAATAATATGTAGCCCTCAAGAGTACTCTTGAGGGCTATATATTATTTAGCTAGATAGGCCTATGCCAAAATCCCCATCAACGGGGGAGAAATTTGCCTCCTGCCAGTAAGACAAGGGGCTATCCGAAAGGAAACGTTAAACTCAGTGGCCCCGGGGGCCACAGGATTAAAATTTAGAACAGTCAGAGTCAGGAACTTTTTACGTGGAATGTATAGACGGGAAATTCCAGCTGCCAGATGAGTTTTCGCCCAAAACATTTGTATCATTCAGTGCCACGGCGCTGACGAGCTCCACCAGGAGCGATATCATTGTCAGTCATCATAGTTCTGCTATAGGTAGGGTAAATTCTCAGTGGCCATATTCAACAGTTCAGCCTTAGCCAGAGAAGCAATAATTGTCTCCCAAATTCTTCCCAAAATTGCAAATGGCTGTTCAATTACTGACTTATTTAGAGCCCCGTATGACGCCTTTAATTTCAGCGCAGCGCCATCTATACATCGAGGGAGACGTGAACGGAGATAACTATTACCGTACCGTAGGCAGGGTTCTTTTATTCCTTTCTTGTGTGAACAAGACTTGACGGTTCCTGTGAATTACTGCAACGTGGAAATGTGATTCCTAGATTAGTCAGTTGCTAAACCAAATATTTAGTTTAAAGTTCAGTTAGAATTTAACACAAATAATTCACTTCGCATTTGGAAGTCGGCGGATACAACACAAGGCTGTTCTATGGATAGAATAGCCTTGTGTGAACAAATAATTTAATTGCATATTATTTGATTGGTTATGGTCAATTGATTCGGCAAATATTGCCCGTACGGTACTTTCCCAGCAACTCGATCTGGTGATTGGTTTGCAGCCATAGCGTTGTTCTCACGTAGTATAGAACAAGGCTATACCAGAGCTACATTTCATCACACTTTATTCTACCTAACTGTGACTTGATTTAAATCATGCTTTCCAATATTTGCACCACAAGGAAAGCCACGCGCTGCTGTATCAAAGCAATTTATAGTTTCTACGGCAATGACTACTCAATAGCGTTTACTTAATGTCTACTTGTCTTGAGAACGTATGTGCTCCTCTCTAGAGCGCAACGACTTTTCCCTGCCTATTCTCTCCGGGTCTAACCGTTGCATTTAATGAATTGGAGAGATATGGAAGGTGTGAACTGGCGACTAAAGAGCCACCATATGATCACAAGCTTCACTCGGCACCTCACATTCAGACCCGAGGATACGATGGATTCTCGAACGTAGCCTAGGTATCCCAGCCGCGCTCTTACTGTAGATGTTCATGCGGAGTATAGGGAGTATCCACATGGCCCCTAGCACCGGTTTAAAGCGGAATTAGAGTGAGTGAGTGAGTGAGTGAATATAAGTTAACGTCGCTTTAAAAATATTTCAGCTGTATCGCGACGAACCAACTAAGCACCACCCAGCCAAGTTGCGTTCCTGCTACTTCAAAGAAGAAATCTTTGAAGCAGCGTGGAACCAGACAGCCCCCATCCACCCTATAAAACACTGAGAACAGCACACACGACACAAATAGGACGCTTACATGGTGCAATAAAGACAAGTGATATTACAGTGCTAGACATAACATTATCAAGTTCCTGTTGCTTCTCAGCAAAATGGGAATTAGATAAGCTAGCGCTAGCTAGATACACAGGGGCTCGTTACCGTTGTTAATTGGTTAATTAGGTTGATTCTAGGGGGGAGGAGGTCGAGGTAGGGAATACCCCCTTATTTCCTACCTCGACCCCTCCCCCTATAATCAGCCTAATTAACCAATTAACAACGGTAACGAGCCCCTGTGGCTAGATACGCTTGATGACTTACCAAATGCTAAACTATTGAAGTAATGACGTGCATACGATTTATTATTTATTGACGATTTAAACTTCCCTGAAACATGTCACCAATCAAACTTGATGAACATCATCTGTGCCATCTCTTATAGGATGATGATTTCGTGCTGCTGTCTGAAAGCGATACAGGACTCCAACACTGTTTAGATCCCCTTAGTCAGTATTGTAATCTTGAAATAAATTCCTTAAAACTCAAATGCATGGTCGTTTCCAAACGTCTTATTTAAATACCTGAAACTAAATTAATCTTTGGTAATTATTCACCAATGGCAAATAGTTTTACATATTTGGGCTGCATCATCAGTTCGAATGAATAAGTTTATGTGTGCCGAAGACCTTAGTAAGAAAGGCACCAAAGCCCTTTTCAAGATACATAAAAACTTTCAAGGTGTGGCACCTCCTCTTCATATATACAATAAACTCTTTGATGCCTTAATAAAACCCATCACATTATACAACTTCGAAATATGGGCATCAGATCTAATTGGTGAGTTTATGAATCATAACGTTGGGAAAATTGTCGACGAGGATGTCCGCTAGTAGTTTTTGGCTTTGGCAGCCATTTTTCCTGTTTTTCCTGTTGGGTTATCTATCCATCCAATTTGTAAAATTTTGATAGACATTGTGATTATCTGCAAACATTTAGAATATAAGAAAAAGTTAAATACTATTTATATGAATTTTTCATGGATATGCTTCAAAACTAGGGCTATTCCCTATGATTTCTGGGTTATCAAATTGAGCATGGGTCAATCCACTTAACGTTGCCTACAGCTAAAAAAATGCACACCAACCTATATATTTTTTTCTTCGTTTTTTTTCTCATATTACACAATTATGAATGCAACAACACACATTATACACAAAGTTAATTACTTTGATTTACCACCAGCGGACATCCTTAAGTGAGTGAACCATTTGAAAGACTTACCCTCTTATTAACGATATTTACGCCAGGATAGTAGTAGGGAAAGGTGAAATTGAGGCCTATTGACCTTTGACCTCAGAAAGTTGCATATGACGTCACTGCCGGTTGGGGTGACTGAGGCATGACCTTTGGACATGTCCAGACTTGTTTGTGATGTACTGGGGGTTTTCCCTGGCATACCGCCATGTTGTAGCCGCCATGTTGTAGGCGCCATGTTGTAGCCGCCATGTTGGAAAATTGTTGTAGAAAAACGTATGGTGTATTCATTGCACTACCCTACAGAGCTCTCTGACCTACCTGCCTGCCTGACCAGCCTGCCTGCCTGCCTGTCTGCCTGCTTGCCTGCCTGCCTGCCTCACCAGCTTGTTCTTACGAGAGGCGGAGAGAAAGCATGAGACGTGGAGAAGATTTTGCATTGGACCCAGCAGCACCTCCGGTTGAAGTCTTGCCTGAAGACGAGCGTGTGAGTGACATTTATCGACGTCACTGGGCTACCATACGCCATTGTTTTCACCGTGACCGTCGTCTATTGGACTTGTATAACTTTCGACTGCAGGACCTCACGTATCTGTCTACCTATGCCGAGAACATTTTCACAGATCAGGTGACAGCGTTCAAGTTGAATATGACATTCGGTTACATTTTACGATACAAGGAGACGGACCAGGTGCGGTATTATTATCCCAGCAATAATACCTATGTGTTTGACCAGCCGTTCACGGTGACGGATGCGATTTCTCTGGAGCCACTCATCGACCAACTGACTACGTTGGACCCATTGGAATGGGCCCGTTTGCAACGCCCCAATACCAAATGGCTTGTGGAAATGGTGACCAACGTCACATTTTTCGTCACGAAAATGAGAGATCATCCTATCGGTGCCCCTGTACTACTACCCCCTTGGCTGCTTCATCGACACGGACTGTATGCATTAACGGGAGGGAAAAATGGTCCCTACAAAGACCGGAAATGTCTGTTTCGGTGTTTGGCCGTGCATCTGGACGAGTGTAATCCCCGGGGTTGTGACAGAGTGGCCAATGACTATTGGGAACAGTATTTACAGCAGCAAGACTTGGATGAGCGGCACTTCCGTGGAGTCCCGTTCAAGAATTTGGATGACGTGGAAACACTGTTTAACATCAATATCTTTGTATACCGATTACGATGCGAGGAGGATACATTTGTGGCTGAATTGGTTCGTCGCTCAACAGAACGGTATGCTTCTACCATGAAAGTCAATGTCTTCGACCACAATGGCGTGAGTCATTTTTCGCTGATCTACAATATGAGCCTGTACGCCCAGTCTTACAGTTGTGCCCAGCGCCATCGGGTGTTTAAACAGTCTGTGCACCTACATCGACACCAGAAGAGTTGTGACAACAGTGTGAAGCGAAAATTTCCTGGTGGTGTGTATCATAATACGCCTACTATTTTCGAGGAACTGGCCGATGAGGGATTTTGAGGCCCTGTTGGAGCCCATGGACATGTTTTCAGCGAAAACGCAGTGGACGCAGCGCCATATTCCCCTGAGTGTGAGTATTTCCAGCAACGTACCTGGCTATGACGCTGCACCGGTCTGTTTCGTGTCCACTGGGGATTCCCATGAGTTGATCACCCGCATGATGGAGTATTTAGAGGAAGTCAGTGCGGCCAGTACGGAATTGTTGGTGTCCAAGTTCCAGGACGTACTGGACCAACTGGACGATCGGATTCCTATACCGGGTGTATCGTTTAGTGACGATGAAGAGTCCGAGTCCGAGTCCGAGTCGGAGCCGGAGTCGCAGCCGCAACCCATGCAGTCGCAGGATGTGCCTTTACCTAAACCGTATGCGGAGAAATTGAAAGCGCGCTTCCTACAATACCTAGGCCAGTTACCGGTGCTCGGTTTCAACTCGGGGCGATATGACTTGAACATGGTGAAGGAAATTCTCTACCCCTACTTGGCCCAGGCTAATACCATCAAGTCCGTCATCAAGAAGATCAATAATCATATGGCCCTCACTACCACATCACTTCATTTCCTGGATGTACGGAACTACTTAGCTCCCAATTATAGCTATGATCAGTGGGTGAAGGCGTATGACTGTGCACAAACCAAAGGCAGCTGGTTCCCTTACACGTATATATCGACGCTCGACCGTTTGGAGGAAACACAGTTGCCACCCCGGGATGCGTTCTTTGACGATTTGAAGCAAGTGGAATGTCCGGAAGACACGTACCGGGAACTACAGCAGGTATGGAACGATCAACATATGCAGACCTTGCGAGATTTCCTGATATGGTATAATAACTTAGATGTGGTTCCTTTCCTGGAAGCGCCCGAGAAAATGGTTCAACTCTTTCGTCGCGAGATGCACGTCGACATCTTCAAGGAGTGCTTGAGTTTACCGGGTCTGGCGCTTCGCCATCTTTTTCAAGAGTGTCCTACGTACTTCTCGCTGATACAGCAAAAAGATGCAGACATGCATGATTGTCTAAAGCAGAACATTGTCGGCGGACCGAGTCTTATTTTTCACCGTTATCACGAGAAGGACGTCACTACTCTCCCCAGTGGAAAACCCTGTGCTAAGATCATCGGTTTCGATGCGAATGCCTTGTACCTGTGGTCTCTGGCCCAACCTATGCCCAGTGGCCATTATACACGTTGGTTGGCGGATGGTCGGCATTTTACACCGCAACGCACTCCCTACAAGCATCTGGCTGATCAGTGGTTGGATTGGGAAGCCTATCGACGGGGAATTTATATACGACACCAGACCAACGCCACAGAGAAGCGGATAGGAGATCGTCGACTCCCCGTCGATGGGTTTGCCCTGGTGGGTAGCACACCGACCGTATTCCAATTTTACGGTTGCTATTGGCACGGCCACGAACGCCATTTCAGCGCTGGACGTTTCAACGAACGACGTGGAAAAACACCGGAAGAATTACGGGAAGAAGTGGTGGAGAACGGCGATTATGTGAAAGAGAGAGGATACCATCTCATTGAAATGTGGGAGTGTGAATTTCACACCATGTGCCAGGCCCTACCCCATTTACGGCGTTTCCTAAAAGAGCGCGAGTACCCGTTGAGTCGTCGGCCACTCCTGAGTTTGCCACAGATGTTCGACGCCATTCCTCTACGGCTTTGTCGAATGTGATTTGCATGTTCCCGACACTCTCAAGCCCCTCTTCGCCCAGTGCCCTCCCATCTTTAAGAACACGCTGGTGGGTCGGGATGATATTGGAGACACCATGGGGGCCTATGCGGAGCAACACGAGTGTTTGCCTCGACCTCGACGCATGTTGATTGGCAGTATGTGGGCAGAGAAAATCTTGCTGGGCACTCCGTTACTGCAGTGGTACATGAGCCACGGTTTGGAAATTACCAAAATATACCAAGTGATACAGTACGTACCCAACGCCTGTTTTGCGGAGAATGCCGATATCGTGACGTCTGCCCGTCGTCAAGGTGATCAAGACCCGAGTAAGGCCATCATCGGTGAATCGTTGAAGTTGACGGGCAATGGGTATTATGGAAAAACGGTCACGAACCAGGATAAGCACGTGAACGTGAACATTTGCACTACTTCCCAAGCCCGCAAAAAAGTGAATTCTCCTCTGTTTCGATCCGTGGAGGTCATCGATGACGACACGTATGAAGTCAGTTCAGCCAAGAAGACTATCCGTTACAACCTACCCCTGCAGATTGGATGTATGGTATACCAGGTGGCCAAGCTGAGGATACTGCAGTTTCTCTATGATTTCATGGGTGTGTATTTTAATCCATCAGACTGGCAACTCATGGAGATGGATACGGACTCGGCCTACATGGCCGTCTCTAATGCGGATTGAGAGTCCCTGGTGAAACCGGAGTTACGTGGACAGTATGAAGCGGAACGGGACCAGTGGTTACCTCGACGTGACCATTACCAGTACGATAAGCGTACGCCGGGCCTCTTCAAGCTGGAGTGGAGTGGGGATGCTATGATTGCTCTCTCCTCCAAGACGTATTGCTGTTACGGGGGAGACGAAAATAAGTTTAGCTGCAAAGGGGTGAGCCGGCGCGATCCCAACATCGACAAAGCCTTGTACTTGAACGTGCTGCAAAGCCAGGCCAGTGCGAGTGGAACTAACCGAGATGCGGACGTACATCCAGCAACGAGACGCCTTTACTTTCTTTTACCCGAAACGGAAAGTGCTGGCCGATGGCATCAGTACTACTTACTTGGACTTGTGAAAAAATGTCGAACACACACACTATATCACTGTTGATACACGAGTTAAAAACTGTAAAAGTCAGGATGGCCGAGTGGTCTAAGGCGCCGGTTAACTGTGCTGGTCGGCGAAATGCTGGCGTAGGTTCGAATCCTACTCCTGACAGAATTTTTTTTGTACCACTTGTATATACATACCACTACTATTCTATTGTACATACCACCTGTATTCTATTTGTACATAGTGTAACTCTCCCCTTCTTGTTGACTTAAATAAAAAAAAAGTCAAAAAACCATCATTTTTGTGTTTTTTCATGATTTTTATTGAACATCAATGAACGTCAGAACAACAACGTCATAACAATAACGTGATAATAAAAAACAATAGTACTGCGCGCAGTGCATTGAATTTAAGTTAACCAGAGAAATGGGGCATGCACATTAAAACGAGAGGCCGTCCAGTCATAGACGAGGACATCACGGTCTTCGGCTTGACAATAATCATCAAACATGTGTACGATCGTTTGCATAGAATGTCCTCTACTCCGGTGAGTGAGATAAAACACACAGTACTGTCCGCACACACTACTCAAGGGTCCTTGTAATCTTTGAGTATTCCAACGCCACACTGTAGTTGATACGTCCATGAATTTCACCAAATCGGGATGCAGGGGTGCAAGTCCGTAGGAATCAAAGTATTCGCCTTGGCCTAGGGTGTCCACGTACACAGCTACCCAATGTTCACCGGGTCGAGACCCAGGGTCTGTATTCAGGATGTAGGCTGCTGGGGTGGTGGAGTGGGTGGGAAACACATTGCGTGGAAACACACCTCGAAAGGGTACCTTAGGATCTCGCTGGAGTATGGCCATCAGCTGCTCTGTATCCATGACTCTAGTTGGCGTAGTCACACAGCACGTTTCTTTGCTGATCCACGCTGATGACGTTATCAAACTCGGCATAGCAAATCACGTTAATGGTCTGGGCTAGACCGACGGCAAAACGCAGTTCCAACCGTAGGTTTCCTTTCTTGAGCAAGGCCAGTTGATGATCGTGTTCCAAGGTGGGGGTGAGGTCGAAGGCGAACAACGTGTACCCACGGTGAAAGTCTCGTCGAGTGATGGTATTTCCTTCGTCCTGGTTGTTTTGTCCTGTGGCTGTAAACAGGTTCAGGTAGCTCCGCACATAGTTTTGGTTACCAAAATCCGGTTGTAATGGACGGGCTGGAATTTGATGGCCAGCCACGTGCAGTGCCAAAAAATTGAGGTTGAAATGTTGAAAGGCGAACGGATTCTCATCCCACGTTCCATTGAAAGCGGTGTTGGTCACACACGCTATGGTAAGACGTTTAGGGAGATCCCCTAGAAATAAATTTTCACGATTGGCCATCATCGTACCTGCTGGCACAGAGAACACCTTGGTCTGTACGCGTCGGATGGGGTACAGGGCTGGTTTTTTCGATAAGGCTTCCATGTGACTCACCAACACCCCCTGTTGCAAATCCACCGTACGCACAAACAGGGTTGCATCTTCAATGACGATCTTGTAATTGGGGTCCTCTCCAGCGGCCATCAAGGCGAACGCAGGTGGGGAACGGATCAACTTGATCTTGATGGATACACCGTTCATCATGTAGCGGTCTTGCAGGAACAGATCGGCGTGCAGTCGTCCCATCATATCGACGGACTTGCTATTGGATGCTATGTTTTTGCGCGCGGTGAATCCATTATTGGCAGCGAGCACGCTATTCGTGGATCCGGGTGTATCCTTGTAGTACAGCGAGGCTTGCAAGTGTGTTTTTTTGGCATCTGCACCGTACGACAGCGTCTCCAGGTAGGCTCGGTACGGGTACGTATTGGTGGACGTACTGATGAGTTTATCGCTCATACTCATATCCACCTGTTGGAACAAAGAGTGCAGCCAAAGATTCACCGGGCCTACTACCGTATCGGCCGCTAGGGGGTCCCCGGCTGCGTCCACTATTTTGGCTTTCACGTACAAGTAGGTGTGGGCTAAATCCAGGTAGGCCGTATCTTTGTTTTCAATGGTAAATTCCACAGGTCCCGTCCCCGTCATGCTAGCCAGGGGTCGATGTTCTACCCAACGTCCTTCGGCTACACTGGTCTGGGTGGGTGGAATAGTCCACAAATCCAATTCACTGTTGGTAGACGGACACGACTCGGAGTGAATGAATGCCATTATGCGAAGATGTCTCTCCTACTACTCTTCTTCTTCTTCTTCGTCTTATTCCGGGGTGTGCGTCGTCGGTGTGTCGGACGTCGAATGACTCTTCGCTGTGTCCGTGGTTGTCTTTTAAGGGATTTGGCGATCAAGACGCTGCCTGCTTCTTTAGCCCGTCGTTTGAAGGCTTGTCGGGGTGCTGTGCCTCCCAAGACATCACCGGCCACGTGCAATCCACTGCGTACCGCTTGTTTCCCCACCGCTTTGACACCCCGTGTCACCAAGGGCAAGAACGTTTTCACAATGCTCCCCAGTATGTTCCCCAATCCATGACCTCGTTGCATGCGTGCACCGCTAAAGATGGGCAAGCTCCCTCCCGTTTGTTTCTTGTAGTAGTCGGCATAGCTGGGCGTATGGCACTGGTAAGGCACGTACATTATACGAAGTGAGAAGAACGGGCTTGTCGGAAATGAAGTGTCAGCACCACTTTCCCTCGTTCGAATGCGACCGGGTGTCCCGTGTCATCTCTTATATCCACCATGATCGTGTTGATATCGGTATGTCGTACGGGTAGGTAGAGTATATGGTTGAAACTCTGGTTGACTTGATTGCCATACGTCTTGCTAATGGGGACCACCCGTAACAGAGGTGTGTTCACATCGCCCACAATATTGCTGTCCACTGCGTCCGAGTAGACGTAGAGTCCGTACATGCCTACTTTCATATCCATCACAACGTCACCGTTGTCGGTGGTGGGTCCCGTGTAGACGCTGTAAGGCAGACCTAACATTTGCTGTAGTGTAGGACTGAGTTTCACACCCACGTTAGGGCTCAGCAGGATACAGGACTTGTCGTTGTGTGCGTTGACATCCAAGATCACGTGATTCTTGAAGGGATAGGCTTTCAGGGGTTTTGAACTATTCGTCACCTTCCGTAGAGACTTGTACTCCAACAAGGTGAGCAGACCCTTTATGAACTTCTTGGGCGTATCGTATTGGCCTTCGGGGAGAATCAGTTTGGTTACTTTGCCTTCGTAGGTCACTTCGTACCATACTTCTTGGTCTCGTACGTTGTACCACGAGTAAGGGTATTGAATATCCACCAGTCCACATTCCCACCGGCCAGGTAAATGCAACGGTTGTGGTAATTGGGTCACGTACTTGGCCAAGGTGTTGTCAGGAAACACATCGAGTGAACTGTTACTGGGCAACGTGAGGTAAAACATGACGACTGAGCTTTCTGGCTTCTGCACCGGGTTTTTATAGGGGTTCCCTAGTAGGGCTCCCAGGCCTTGGGCGCCTTACCTCGGCGTTGTGATCGTCGCGGTGACTTAGATCTGTGAACAGTACGTCCCCGTCGTTGTGGTGTTTTGGGCGGTGACATGGGGGCCCAAGAAGAGTAGGGTGGTGGTGGTGGTGGTGGTGGTTGGTGTCGTCTACTCGTCGATTGCTGCATAAAGGCCCAACGGTTAGGATTCCCTACCAATTCTTGAGGGGTGTGTGTGTCTTTTAACCCCTGAGCAAAGGCTTCCCAGCCCGGCGGATTAGAGTGTTTGCGAGAACGTACCATATCATTGATCAAATCGGTCATATGAGACCCCGGCACCACTTGGTTTCGAATCAGCAGTTTTCCCTCATCGTTCCAACCCATATCGGAATTCTGTTTCACCCGGTCCAACAATAAACGAGCCTTGGTCTTGAATGCTTTAGGCACACTGGCCAACACTTCCTCTTCCAGCTGAGGTGATGATGGCGGCGGTGTGAGTGTGGGCGTTGCGGGTAGTGGGGGTGGTGTACTACTACCCCTATATTGATCCATAAACGTCTTGTACCGGTTCAGCGTATGATGGTAGAGTTGAATATTCTCGTGATCGGGTAGTCGACGGTGGAGTATACTATTCATCTCTTCGTCCAGAGACTGGAGTTGTTGCACTGTGGCAGGGACGGGATAGGGTGATTGCAAACTCTGTAACAGTCGAGGTTCCACCAGCATCATTTTTTTCGTATGTTCCATGTTTTAGCGTCCCAAGATGGAGCCTAGTAACGGTCCCAGTACGGTAGCGGCTAAGGGTGCGAGGAGTGCGCCGAGAAATCCACCTCGCTGTAACACCTGTTTCTTTTTCTTGACACTACCCGTCTTCTTCACCAGCGTTCGGAGATCCGCCTTGTGCCGTTGCAATTTCCCTTTCTGCAGAGGACTGAGCGGAACATTGCCTTTTAACACATTATGCGCCACTTCACACAAACACCGTACCAAGTCGGGATCCGCGCCGCGCACCAGGGCCCGGCCCACCTCCGGTGGCGCGCTGCGTAATACACGGAGGGCCGGCGCGTGCTTGCGTATACGTGCAGACATGATGAGGAAGTGACTGCTATAGGGTTGTGTCTTCTTCTTTTATTTGGGTGTGTACACCGTCTGCACCTCTCCGGGAAAAATGTGGGTGCGCAATCGAAGGGTGGAGGGGGTGTCTTGTTTCAAGTCGATGAGTAGATACCCGTGAGCTCCTTGGGTAGCATCTTCAAAGGCTTCTCGTACAAAGGCCGCGTTTTTAGGGTACATCTGTTTTGCCAGGTGCATAATTTGGGAGGCGTCTCTGGGGTTTTTGAATAACACCACATACTGAGCATTCAAACTAATGTTCCTGTGCTCTTTGTTCTTACTGAAGAGATTCTGCACGATGTAGATGATGCTCAACCGACGATGATGGCTTCCTTTGGTAAAGAGACGGGTGATTCGACTGTCCGTTTCGGTCATGAGATCGTCCACCACGACCAACGTGTCTTCTGGCGTATCCTCGGGCGGTAATCCTTCCACTAAGGTGACTCCAGGGAGACGTGCCAGTTCCTCGTACGCCGGTTGCCAAGCTCCATAACACCACAGGATGCGAGCTACGGGAGGTGAAATGAGGGCTGACCCGTGTTGGATGAGGCGTTGAACGAAG